>NQII01008497.1:0-12048 GCA_002778355.1 Clitarchus hookeri | reverse complement strand
GGGGGGGGGGGGCCGTGAGATGTCTCACAAAGCAAGGCTCGAAGATTGGAGGAGATGACGAATGAATTATTCATAAAGGAGAATCAGAGGTAACAAATACCTGCGTACTTGAGATCTGCGACCGTGCTGAATATTAAAGAAATACCACTTCCTCATTCGCTTGTTTTCTACCGTTCCTTCAAGAACCGTGCGAAGTCGTTTACCTCCAGACAATGATTCTACATCGAGGATTATTAAAGTTATATGTATAACAGTATTATTTTGTTTCTACAGAGGCACAAAGATTGTAATTGACTCAGCGAGAGAACTAGGCGATCCTTGAAAAATAAGGGCTGCGAAAAATGTGCGGACTCTCTCCTTCACTTTCATCCGCGAGTGCGCGAAGGGTGTAAATATTTGGGATGGTAATAGACGATAAAAACGTATGCTGACGCAATTATGTAAAGTACGAAGCCCACACGTTACGGCGTGGGCAAGCATTCTCAGCGTGAGACTGATTTGAAGTAAGACTTAAAGTAATAACACCCGTAAATGTCCCAATCCATTCGTATGTGAGTTCGTGATAAAGTACGTAGTTATAAGGCGTTCTGAGTAAAATTTGTATAAATTCCGCCATTTGAATTATATTCTCTCACCTTCCTGTAAAAAAAATGGAGGTTGTGATATATGCATAGCCATTCCAGAAGTGCGTATGTAACATATATGGGTGTGACTGTGTAAGACCACTTGGTACACGCATGTTATGATAGGTCTTATCGAAATGTGAATTTGTAAGCTCTCTACTCGTCATGTATGTCCGTACAAATTATTTGAGATGTAATTTGCTCGAAAATTACGAATATAATTTTTAATAATTTTTTTTTCGTGGTAGCGCACACCTGTTTTGATGAAATGTGCTGAACACGCTGTGTTTGAAAGCACCGAACGGTTTAGTAGTGGCTTGCCTCGCATATTTACCCGCCGTTCGCNACCGGGCAGCCAACCTCCCCGTGCTATACCAGAAACTTCCCGTGCCGCCCGCCTGCGCTGTTATGAAGCCACGTGTCTCAGCGCATGCCTGTCGTGCCAGGCGGAAACGTCGGAGAGTTAACGATGCGCCGGGTCGCTGTGTGCAAAGACTGCAACGCGCTCCGTAGGCAGCCATTCGATGACGTCAGGGCCGCTGGCACGATTAATCACGATCAGGCACGAGCACGGATTTAACAGCTGCACAGGGAATAACATATTAAAAAAAAAATATTTTCTGGATACTTTGCAGATAAGTTGCACTTAAAAAATTTAAGTTCACAGGAATGTATTAAAATGCATGTACTTGCTCACGTCATAAATACTGCTTCTAAGTAACTTTCAACACTGTCAGTGATGTCGTCATGTGACGTCATTGTAACGTTAGCTAAACAACTAACTAGCGGGCGTTAATTTATTATTTTCAGTTAAGAATTGTTACTCTGGATATGCCAGTTAGTAAATGCTTCGAATTTAATATTTAATATTATTTGTAAATCGACTAGCTGCTGGTGGGTTTATCCAACAGAGAAATAAGTAGTGGAACAGTCGTTATTTTAGTAAGAAAACTTGTAGCAATAAAATACAAAAAAAAAAAATTACTCATATTACTCGTATTATTTCAGACAGGAATAGCTACATCACGTAAGTTCGATTGAATCTGAACATTTCAATTATTAAGACATTTTTGAAACGGAAACCTTTGAACAGTTCAAATACTATTGTTATAAATGCAGGGTAAAGTTCAAAGGAAAGCAATTGTATTATCAGTGAAAACTGTGTACACGACATTGTTATACACAACTTAACACATAGCACTTCGGGTCACGATAAAGTAAAATTTGAAGGTGTGATTTGAAAAAAAAAATTTTAATTATTACCAGTCCAGTGGTCACTAGAGAAAATTAAGAATGAAATCTTTAACAGCTATATAAAATCTTCCGTTGCTGCAGTGTATGTCGTCATAAAATAATGAATACTGAAACAGTCCACGATGGCGACTAGACAGCTACAGAGATGATCAGTGGAAGCAGCGTTGCCAAGTCGCTCGGTGTCGCTAAGGGAGGACTGACGACCTGCAACCTGCGCGGAACGCAGTCTAGGGACCAGAGCATTCCTGGGATTAACTCATCAACTGTTATTTTGTAAAGGCTTTTCATGATCAATTGAGCACTGTTGAAATAAACCTTTTGATGAAAAACGTCACTGCCCTAACCTGCGTATTTTAACAGGCAAACTGAATGGCATGCTCCCAGTAAAATTGGTAACGGCAGAGAGAAAGCAGTCGCCATGTCTTAAACGTTTATTTAACAACGTTAAATATTTGTGAACACTGAAACCATGTATTATCCTTTTTTTTTTTTTTTTTCGTTTTTTTTTATACATACAAATGTAAGTTTCAGCAACTTTTTCGAAGTATTAACTGTTCTGATAATTTCGCAGGTTATCTTGACCGACGCATGCATAAAGTGATCAGGCCCGTGGCAATGTTAATGTTGCGTACAGCGGAAGAATACACAACGTGCATATAAGTAGAACTTAAGGTGGGCTTTGAAAGGTGCTCAGTTTACAACGGAAAAGCCTGTAGCTAGGGTATCACTGTCCGCAATTACACAGACCAGATGTGTTTTATTGGTTGTTTACTGCATTTTCTAGACTCACGTGCACACTCCAGTACTGCACTGTCTGCGTAAACTACATGAAGGACGGGCGCACTATACGAAACTGAAACAGTACGGAGTAAAATATTTCCTTCCCAGATATTTCTCGTTTCTACATTAAAATTTGTTGTTGTATATTTTACCTGTTATATTTAAGTTAGTTTTTTTTTAAATCTGTAAACCTAATAATTATTATTTTTGAAAAAAAAAAAATTACTAGATTATTTATTTTTTAGGTCACATGTTTACTTTGCAAACTCGATTTATAATGTTTGTGTTACATTTAACGCTGTATTATTTTTCTTTCTGAGATTTTTATTCTAAAATATTGCTTGGTTTATCGCACTACCCTGGCAACGCAGTTTAAACGCATGTGATACTTACGTAGCCCAATAATATATGTTTTAAGTTAATTTTTGTAAATTCAGCACAGGGGTGTATAAGTTGGTGTTGGTTTGGTGTATTTTGACCATCTTGCTTTTCTCTTATACGGATCTATATTGAAAGGATATTTCCAATTTTTCAGCGGTCAATCCGGCTTAGGAAGCGAAAAAGACTCGCTGCGATCTCAATACCCAGAGTAGAGCCTGATTGGGCAGCATTACGTGCAGGAGTAGGAACATAATTGACGAGAATAGTCTGATGATGTGCTTCGTTGTGCACTGGACTTTAGTGGCAATCTAGGTGAGCGAGCCTTTCAGGGAAGACTCCGAGAAAACCAAACAAAGGAGAATTCCTCTCCGGCTGTGTTCCCGCTTCGTAGATGTGTCACGCTAATACCGCAATTTTTTCGCAGCCCATCTCTACAGGACTGGAGCGAAGTAACGTCGCAACATCTCGAGGCAGAGATTATAAATTACCTTACATAAGCAGAGACCTGAAAAATTCGCTAGTTCAATGACCCGCAGGCTAGACTCTACAGTCTCATGTAAAAATATGCTAATATCAAGTGCGCATTGGTTGTCTGCTGTCACGGTGGTAGGCGACAATTGGACGCCGTTCTCCAGGAGGTGTCAAACACCGCGTGGACCAATGGCTAAAGTTATATAAACGCACGTGTTTTGAATCCTACCTTGTCCCAAAATGAATCCGCGAATTTTTCAGGTCTCTATATATAGGTAATACTGACTCGAAAGTAGCTGTCCATTTCGGCGTATATCTTGAATATTTCACAAAGATTATCTTAATCCTACCCCAAAAAAACTAGCCTAATATATTCAAAATTACGACCTCCTTTAACTGATTTTCGGCGAAATATTAATTGTGTGACTGCATTTATTTTCGATGTATAGTGCCGATTGCCGTATTGAAGATACACATATTAAGTATTTTAAGATATACATATTAAAGATGTACAAGTTGTTATGATATATTAGAATTGATAAATTTCTATTGGGTGGGGTGCAGGCTGTATTATTAGTTCTCGGCATTTCCTGTCTCTGTAATACATCTCAATAGAGTAATTACTAGGAATAACCGTAAACATTTGTAATGTTATTAAAAGAAAGAATCATTTCGTATCGAAATGCGAGTTTGATTTACGAAATCTATTTTCGAGATCCTTAATGAGATCCTGTGTTTTAGCGTACTGTTTTGTCACCCGCGGAGTAGCCACAGAAGACTTAATAACTCACGAGTGGAACATCCGTTAGCACCGCGAACTTCGTCTCTATGTGTTAATGTACTCTGTGCCTGTAGGTGCAGAAACGTTTTCTTATTTTAAAGAGTTTTTATTAATTGCAAAAACATATCATTGCGCAATTTTATAGACGTCTTAAAGTAGCTCTTGGCATATTATTTAAGTGTGAGTTATCTGATTCGTGTACGTAAGATGGTTTTCATAATTTGTACATTTCTAAAACAGAAAAATCGTTATTTTTTACTTTTATTTATGTGAAAACTATGCACTCACTTTTTTTATGCGAGGAAACACTCATCAGAGATAATAAAAGTTGAACAATATTTCTTCGCGGTCAATGCCCCTAAGGTGGCCGCCTGGTTGAAGGAATTTTGCACGTCTGAGGCCTTGAAGCGTGGGAGCGCTAGGGGCGACAGAAGCATTCGCATCAACTCTCTCATCGCCTCTACGCGCAAAGCACTGAACTGGCGCTCAGTCTCGCCGTCGATAACGCTCCTCTAAGAAACTTTCAGCGGAGACCCTACCATTTCATGACGTAATAATAAATACTAAGTTTTCTATGCACGTCGCTATTCCTTTTGCGGTGTTGTCTGCCGGAATGTTCATACCCTAAAAAATTACAGCAAAAACAACACGTTCGAGCCGTTTTCGCTATCGCAAAAAAACATGCTTCAGAGAGAAATAGAGGAACCGGAAAACGTGCACAGGCGCGTAACGTTTCGTAAGCAGACCGTGCTCGGAAACGTTGCGATGTTTTTTTAATAAAACGTTTTCTGCCGGAGCTCTGCACGCCGCTGGAGGCACGAGAGGATACCGAAGAGCAGAGGAATGGAAGATACCTGGAGGCGACCGCGGGAGTGATCGGTTCGCTCTCTGACGAGAACTGTAATGTACGCGATACACACACACATACACACACATCACAAATATTCGGTAGCTTTTTAAATAATGCTTTGGAAAAACCACAAGTGCATTTGTTCTATCCGAGGTTTCATCACTCTTTTTAATATTAAAACTTTGAAAAATCACTCCATGCATGGCGTGTCTGGGTTTTTCGTAAATTCTCGATGTATCACAAACGTATTGTACCTGCGTTAACATAAAAAGTACCTCATTTTGAGTTAAAGTGAATTTTAACTTATACTTTATAAATTACAATATTTAATATATAATTAACATTAATAATAACACGGTGGAAATAGGTTGTATTGGTAACGAATGTAGTGAGAAATAGTTCTCATACAAACTGTTTTTAAAGTGAGGGCTCATGAATGCGGTGCATTGTAGTTAGAGCAGATTTCTGTACTTGATTTATCTTTGCGTACACGGGACGGAGGAGTATCGTGGCAGTAGAACTTCAGCAGGACTTCAGGAAATTCGGAAGTAACCATGAACGGACTGAAGAGCATATGTTACGTGACTTTAATGGGTGGTTCCTAACATCGTGGTCATGGACAAGCGCCGGAATGCAAGGGCGGATGGAACGGGATATCGCCGAGGAAACCCGCGACGAGTGAGATCGTCCGGCACGATTCCCGCGTGTGACCCTGCCGGGATTCGAACCCAGCTCGCTTTGGTGCGGGGCGAACGTTCTCGCCACTGCAACACAGCGCCTCTACGAGACCTCGATGTGAAATGTGTGGATAAATGTTGAATTTTTACAAGAAAATAGTGACAACAAAGATGTGGGCTTCAAGTTTATTATAAACACGAAGCTACATAAACAATGTTGTGTGTTTCCTACGCTCTAAGATTGAACCAGTGAGAATTTCACTGTTTCAATCAGTTAACGGTACCTGACTGATTCCACAGTAAATTGAGTGAATATAACCGATGAATCGGTGGAAAAAATGGCAGATTTCTTTCACTTATTGATTCAGTGACATATTCTACTGTTTCATAAGTCATTTTTTCTCTGTTTTTCAGTGGTTTATTTTTGACTGATTTATCAGTAAAACAGAGTGTAAAAATGGCCTGTCCAACAACATTTAAAAATGGCCGCTAAATGACGTGTGTCAAGTGAAATAACAATGAATAAACTAATGAAACCAATACAATGTACTTTCTAAAGCGGGTTTCGTCTTTCAAATCACAATTTTACCAGGCGATTTGAATATTCAGAATTTCATTCCGTTTTTACGTCTTTCAATTCTTTTTCATGTAATCACTACAGCGCTCTGTTTGGAAGTTTAAACTGCATATAATGTGGTGAAGAGAGTGCACTCATATTCATTAGTCGTTTAAACAATCCTAATTAGTGCATATCTTTTAAAATTGACACGCTTCTGAAAAAAACTTTATCAACCGGATTTGGTAGCGCAGGTGGTAAGGTGACAGTTTAAAAGCAGTTATTGAAAGGGTATNCGGATTTGGTAGCGCAGGTGGTAAGGTGACAGTTTAAAAGCAGTTATTGAAAGGGTATGTTAGTTCAAACCCAGCCGCTTTTAAATCATTTTTTTTTCACTTTTTTTAATTACTGTGAATTGCGCAATAACAATACTTATCTATCGTAAATATGTTTATTTCTAGTAGTTATTTGGCTAAATTCAATAAATGATATTTAATTCGTCCCTGCAGTTGGCCGTCACTTATTCAGTCAGTGAATTTATTTCACTGAAGAAATCAATGTTTTTCCACTGAATCTACGTGGAGCNCATTAGTCGTTTAAACAATCCTAATTAGTGCATATCTTTTAAAATTGACACGCTTCTGAAAAAAACTTTATCAACCTGATTTGGTAGCGCAGGTGGTAAGGTGACAGTTTAAAAGCAGTTATTGAAAGGGTATGTTAGTTCAAACCCAGCCGCTTTTAAATCATTTTTTTTCACTTTTTTTAATTACTGTGAATTGCGCAATAACAATACTTATCTATCGTAAATATGTTTATTTCTAGTAGTTATTTGGCTAAATTCAATAAATTATATTTAATTCGTCCCTGCAGATGGCCGTCACTTATTCAGTCAGTGAATTTATTTCACTGAAGAAATCAATGTTTTTCCACTGAATCTACGTGGAGCCATTTTCATTTACTATAGTAATTGAATTTCCCTGCCAATCAGTGGTTTTCCACTGATTCGAGTTTAGAGTGTAAAAAAATGAGTTGTAAAGATACTATAGTATATTTCAACTGTAGAGTTGCAAGAAAATATCTATCACCCATTAAAAAAAAAAAAATAAAAATAAAAAAATCTTTGTATTACGAACAATTAATTTTTTTTTTACTGTACACAGGGGGAAAAGGGAGGGGGGGTTAATAAGAATCTGGTACAATGCATGCACTCTAATCTGGTGTAGATTATTAGAATGCCTAATATTTGCTATAGTTGTATTAATAAAAAAAATTATTTGGTCATTGCGCCAGGTAGTATGTAATTTTAAACATTATACATTTCTCCTTGAGTTTTGGATCCAAGGTAGAAATTAACACTGAAAAAAAAAAAGTTTCGTTGACTGAAATAATGTTTTATGGCATTAAACGTGTTATGTATGATTTGTGCAAGTAAAGCTTTGTATGAATCTTGGTACTTTACTTTACAATTTCGGTTTATATAAAAAAAACCAAAGGAAGAAAATAAATTCAAAATCATAACTTAAGCGTTAAAACACAATACTTTAGCGATCTAGAGTAAAGCCATTGCTAGCTGAATATGAATGTTTGTAATATATATCTTAATATTACCGGGCATGTGAGTACGTAAATATTTCAAGTTTTACAGCTTTGCTATTTTTCACTCTTTAATGAATGGCATTGTTTATGATACTAAAAAGCATCAGTTAATAGCCTACACAAAAAACTGTTTTTATTGTAATTGACACAAAAATTATAAACAAATTTCTCTAATTGTAAATTCNAAATAGCCTACACAAAAAACTGTTTTTATTGTAATTGACACAAAAATTATAAACAAATTTCTCTAATTGTAAATTCGAACGAAAGCAATAGAATGACCTGATTACTGTAGTCAACCATGAATCTCAGTGCTGAGTCAAGCTAATTTTGTTTCCGTCGAAAATGCTGTAATATCAGACATATCAGACTGTTCCAGTTAAGCAAACGTTTATTCACTCCAGGCAAAACATTAATTTGTTTCTGCATTGATGCTACTTGTCGTTAAGCTAAGCGATTAGTTGAACATACTTGTGAAATAGTTGTGCGTACTAAATACATTTACATGATGTTGGAACAACCAAACAAACAAGTGCTCGGCTTAACAATTTATTTTAAAATAATTTATTTGATTCAAGGTAACGAATTCATACGTTTTGAGCAATAGTAGAGTAATTGAGTGAACAAAATTTTGTTCTGTGTAAACAAATACTTTTCAAGCAAGTATGTTTGGTATCTGAGACCATGTTATTATTTCAGTGTAGTAAGCGACAGTTAGACTGTATAATACGTACGTGTACAGTTACACTGTATAANAGACCATGTTATTATTTCAGTGTAGTAAGCGACAGTTAGACTGTATAATACGTACGTGTACAGTTACACTGTATAAAACGTAGGTGTACGGTACACTGTATAATACGTAGATGTACAGTTACACTGTATAATACGTAGGTTTACGGTACACTGCATAATACGTAGGTGCACAATTACACTGTATAATACGTATATGTACAATTACACTGTATAATAAGTAGATGTACAGTTACACTGTATAATACGTAGATGTACAGTTACACTGTATAATACGTAGGTTTACGGTACACTGCATAATACGTAGGTGCACAATTACACTGTATAATACGTATATGTACAATTACACTGTATAATAAGTAGATGTACAGTTACACTGTATAATACGTAGATGTACAGTTACACTGTATAATACGTAGGTTTACGGTACACTGCATAATACGTAGGTGCACAATTACACTGTATAATACGTATATGTACAATTACACTGTATAATAAGTAGATGTACAATTACACTGTATAATAAGTAGATGTACAGTTACACTGTATAATACGTATGTGTACAGTTATGATATTTTATTAAGTTAAGTAAGACAAACCTGGCTACGTTTTGGCATTTGAAACAACACATTTTCCGTATTCGCTGCCAGCGAGTGAAGAGATTTAAGCACCTCTTACCATCGAGGTCTTGAGAGCCGCTGAGGGTGAAGCGAGGTTAGTATGGATCAGTGCGGGAATGCAAGGGCGGGGGAAACGGGAGATCACCAAACAAACCCGCTGACCAGCGGCATCGTCCGACACGATTCCTACATACGAAAAATTGGGAAGCGACCCCGCCGCCAATCGAACCCGGTTCGCCTAGGTGGGAGGCGAGTAGTCTAACCACTACGCCACCGTGGCCCCTTGCTGCCAGCGTAACTTTACATAAGCCGGTCAGTAATTATGTTGAAATGTATGCACTTAAGCGAATTACTTCAGCAACAGCAGTTCAATGAAAATGTTTTCAGATAATTACTGGTTGCATAAGCACACAGAAACTTAATAAAGTTGCGTTTACTTTGATGCGATCATGATCATTCTCTTATTGGTTGTGCGAGTCTCTAGGAATTCGCCTTTTGTCTGACTGGCTGTTGTGATCTGCGGAATGTCGCCTTTTGGATGGGCTTCCCCTCTGGCGAATAGGATACCACGCGCTGATTCGGGAACGGCGTTCCAACAGTTCGCTAGCCATGACGCCATTTTGCTGGCGTGTGCAGACTGGAGTTCGCCGTATAAGCGGCTGTTCAACCTATGTTATACTTTAAGCTTAAGGAATGCCTACCTGAAGACTTTTTTTTCCGCGTTTCAGAGCGAGAATCGCGGGGGTTATAAGGGCGACTCTGCCACGCGCATCAAGAGCGGCATCGGCTGTATGCGCAAACCCCTGAACTGGCGTACAGGGTTCTCGTCGCACTACGGGTACAAGGGGCGCCTGTTTCTCGCGAAAATATTCCAGTGAAAGTTGTGTTCCAGCGCACTTTGGTCCAGAACCACGCGTTCATGATTTGATCATTTGAATTGTTACGCGTCTTATCGGTATGCCTGCGAATCACGGATGGCAAGCATCGGAGAAACTTAATTCTGATTGGCTCACTCATGTAACAGGTTGTGTTCTCACAAAGACAAGCGACCAATAGTCAAATGAAGACTGCAAGTGTGCACATAGGATATTGAAGTCTAGCCTTCACGTAAATCTCTTCGCAAAAAATAGGCGACCCCACAAATGGGACTTGCTGTGGTGACCCTATTATTTTATTGGTGGAAAGTCTGTATGAGGCATGTACAACGCAGGGTACTTGAGTAATTTTTTTTATAGACCTGACAAGTATATTCTGAGATAGAGCCCTTTGAATAAGCCGTTTTCAGTATTTTTTTAGTACTCCGAAATGGTATGTCTAATGCGTGAGACATCTTGAAAGCACTCGACAGCCCTAGTATAAAGCGTGTTTTCTTTTCGTAAATCAGCACATTGGGAGCACGTTTAATAGGTAAGTTGAAAAACCTGTATTTCAAATACACTGCAACGCAGTTCAAGCACCAGGTTGAATTGAGCCTTAAGTACTTNTGGCTCACTCATGTAACAGGTTGTGTTCTCACAAAGACAAGCGACCAATAGTCAAATGAAGACTGCAAGTGTGCACATAGGATATTGAAGTCTAGCCTTCACGTAAATCTCTTCGCAAAAAATAGGCGACCCCACAAATGGGACTTGCTGTGGTGACCCTATTATTTTATTGGTGGAAAGTCTGTATGAGGCATGTACAACGCAGGGTACTTGAGTAATTTTTTTTATAGACCTGACAAGTATATTCTGAGATAGAGCCCTTTGAATAAGCCGTTTTCAGTATTTTTTTAGTACTCCGAAATGGTATGTCTAATGCGTGAGACATCTTGAAAGCACTCGACAGCCCTAGTATGAAGCGTGTTTTCTTTTCGTAAATCAGCACATTGGGAGCACGTTTAATAGTTAAGTTGAAAAACCTGTATTTCAAATACACTGCAACGCAGTTCAAGCACCAGGTTGAATTGAGCCTTAAGTACTTTGTGATATAACCATGAAGTGGTTTTACAGTCCGCTTGCCCTCAGCTGGCCGATGCTGCCGAAGAAGTACACCCAGAATCCAGGCACATCGAAACATGCCGAGGAAAACAAGTCTTTAGAGCACTCAGAGAGGGATTTTCTTCATTCTGACGGCACTACAAGCAAGCAGAATTATTTCGTTTAGAAGCTGTGTTGTCCTTTCTTTGCTACTAGAATTCCACTTGCCTTACGGGAGAGGAATTAACGAGTTCCTTAAAAGTGCGGCTTGAAGAGCTCGTATACGTGATACTCGTCAAGTGAAATGCGCGGAGTGGATGCACGAGAGCAACATCCCAGTTTTTGTTCCAAGTCGGCGCCGACCGTACGCCAGACTTAAAATGTTCCACCGGACTCCTCTTGAAAGTGAAATTCAGATATCGCCAGCGTGTGCGAAGGAATCTTCCGCTCTGCCTTGTAATCGGTTTAATTCCACGTTCAGAATCGGAGCTCAGACAATATGAAGATGGTGTAATTAGGGAATTTTATTCAAACAATTGAATGAGAAAATAATGCACCAAGGGTCAGGCTTTGGGAACTTGGAGCAAAGCGACTGCGAAAGAATTTAAATTTTGTAAATACACTAGTGGAAAATGGAAAATGAATACCCGGATGCAATGGTCCTAAATGAATGGAGGTTATATTAAATGATTATACAGGACGTACGCTGAATATTGTAATGATCACAGGTTTGTACACCTATGAA
>NQII01008496.1:13675-69165 GCA_002778355.1 Clitarchus hookeri | reverse complement strand
TGCCAATGCAGTGCTAAGATACCGCCAACTATTTTCTTGTTGTTTTTGATGGCGATGTTGGACCCACTGCCGAGTATTGTGCGTGGAAAGCAGATGATTTTGTGAATTAATTTGGTCACAGGGTAGATTTGATATACTTGTATATTTGTGTAGCTTCGATCAGTGGATTGTATCTTATTCCACATACCCTAAAGGATTCTACGTCGTAAAGGATTGCATGTTAGTGATATACAGCTGGATATAAAGTTATCAAATCGTGCTCAGCCCAATATAATTTTACGTTATTGCTGTAGTAGCAGCTACTTATCTAATGTATGCTATAGAGTTGTGTAAAGGACCGCTGCCGAATGAATTAGGGAATTCTACAGATTCCTCACCATATATCTGACACACAATATCGTTTCTGCTGTCCGAATGCTTACTCTACCTGCCGCATAAACTTTTACTCCTTGGACTCAAGTTCTAAATAATTATTTTTAAAAAGCGCAGACAAAAAGGTCACAAAATCAAAACTGCTTGTCATAATTCCTCAGATGGGACATGTTATTATTACCTATTTCAAGCGAGAGTATGTAGCACTTGCTTTAAAACTCCTTTATTTGTGTTTTTGTTTGCCATTAGGTCTACTTAAGTTAAAATAAGTAAAGTTATTTTCCGTCTAGTGTGCTTAATACCAAATAAAACATTCATAAATCACAAAATACAAAAATTACCGTATATGTATTAAAGTGCTGCCATAAAATAAAATCTTTTGAACAGTATATAAAATATGAGGTAGGCTGATTTTCATTTTCTGCAATTGACTCAAAAATTGCCAAAATAACTTCCAGTTACACGTGTTTCAACAATGATGCGTCGTTTGTTTATATTTGGTTTTAAAACAAAACCCGAATTTTTAAAACGATTGCGTGATTATAACTTAGTCAAAAGTAGTGACCTAGCATCTCAAAGCTTCTGTTATTTAAACAGTGTATTAACATTAGCACGTAGCTTTGACACTTCTGTAGGAAGAAATGCGGCTCAGTGATGCAACACGGGGATTGGTTACTTACTGCACAGGCGATAAGTGCAATCTAACCCACATAGTCATTCTACTGTTCAAACATATTCTATTCGTAGTTCCTTCGCACTTTTTGAATCAAGCCTTTGAAAAATCGGCTCATGTGTTTGGTTGCTTTCTAAATTTGCCGTGTATCACAAGCATTGAATGCCTGTGTTCACATAAAAGTGCCTTATGTATGGTAAAATTGAATTTTCATTTATATTTAATCTATAAATTGTAATACTCCATTTAGAATTAAGATAAATAAAAACTGCGTGAACAAGGGTGTGCTACTAATATCTAGTAAAAAAATAGATCTTATGCAGAATATTATTAAGCTGAGTGCGCACGAATGCCGCGCGTTGTCGCTCTGGCGTAATTTTATAGGCTTGGTTAAGCTAGGTTTTCATAAGGTGGAGGAATATCCAGGAAGTAGAACTTTGGCAGGGCCTCAGAAAAGTTAGAATTAACCGTGAATGAATTATAATATTGTCTCGTTTTAATACAACTCGTGTGACAAACAAGAGCACATATCTATACAAAATTTGCAATTACTCTTTTAACAAACATTTTTAATATATTACGGAGTGAATACTGGTATCACTCCAGACTATCACTCGGGAGGAAGCAGGTTCGGCTCCCGTCCGGCCGACATCATTTTTTTCGATGGTTTTCCGAAATCACTGTAAGCGGATACTTGTATTGTTAATTACACCGGCCGTCAACTCTTCCCACTCCGATCCTAATTGTATGAGCTACTACCTCATACTCTGCTGAATAGATGTTGAACCATAACCAGCTAACATGACATTTGAGTTAGTGTGCTGCATTCTGTAGAAAGGATTTGTTAAATAACGTTCTATGCTTTCCATCGTTATAAACTAACACAAATGCTAATGGCAGCGCCTGTCTCTATTACGATGCCGTTGCCTTCTTCTGGGGTGTCACAACCGTCAAATAGGCCTATGCTGCTATTCGTACAATGGAATAACAGCTACTCTTATAGAAACTGTTATGTGCATTGCTGATAGGTATTCAAAGCGCTCATTACATCAAACATTCCTTCTGTTGTGACATTTAAAAATAAATAACAATGCGTAGCATAAAGGATTAAAATCAATACCAATACAAGTTGCGGAAGAGAAAAACGTTAAAATTTTTAGAAGCTATTTTCTTAAATGTGTGCTAGGTTATCCGTGAACTCCGTAGTACTGATATTTGTAATCATGCTTAATTTAATTTGGTATCATGACATTTGTCGTGTTCGCAATGACGAAAACAATATCACCGGCAAAAAATATCACTTGTCTTACAAGAAAGTGAATCTATTATTTTTGTCCAGAATACCTTCGTTTCATTTTCCTGCTTCGTTTGCGAGATATTCTAGAGTTGTTGCTTTGATATTGTGGTTTTATTCCTGGATTAAGTCTTTCACTTCTATCATTTAATAAAGTTTAGTTATTCAGTCCATATTATCATTATTGCCTAGCAAAATTAGCTTCTTTGTTAACACTTCCTTATAGAAAACTATAAAAATGGTTTCTTAAAAATACAGTTAAACCCCTCTCAATAATGAGTTCTTATTAGTGAAATGATATTTCCCGGGTTGATTAGATAACAGGGAACATTGAGATTTTGTGTAAATTTGTATTAGACGTAGTTGGTTGAGAGTTAATTTCGCATGTACTGTGTGAATTTGTTCCAGTTAAAAACCCTCAACAAAAGAGTGCTGAATATCATCTATCTAAGTCAATAGTGAAACTCGCTTTTCACGAGCTCAGCAGACAATGGGCAGACACTGATGTTTGCTTGAGTATTCATTCCCCTGCTTCACTAACCCGCTTAGCATTCGCGGAGACTTCTGCTGTAATCATCTGTGATTCACGTGCGAATAGATAGCACTTGACAGCAGGAATAAAAAAAATTGTGAAAAACGAACACATTTTGAATTACTTCCCGATTTAAATTACCCTAGTGCAAAAATCCCCTTCTCTCTAATACCGGAAAATTCGGAGAATTCATTTGGCAGTAGACTGGACATCAAAGACTTGCGCGTTTTGTATTAATTCTGCTGTTGGCCAACTGATGTTATTTCATACACTGAACAAAAATCAGAAAATCAATCGGTAGAGGCGAATTCATTTGGTTATAGATTAGCCTTTATAAAATTGTTCATTCATGTTACTTTTGTAATTGGATCACAGTTCATTTGACATGCCATAGTGGACTGTGAATCAGTAACAAAAAGTCGTGTGTAAAGTGGTTTATTCATGCAAAAATCAACCCAGTCGGCATCCCAATGAACGAACGTACGTAAATATAATTTGACGCATTCACGTTGGTAAATATTCACCGTCAGTCAACATACAATAGAAACGAGTCACCTATGTCCCACATCTAGAGGTACGCTATTTCTCCCTGCCCTACTGGCTCACAATTAAATGGACACGCCTACTATTTTGTATGAAAAGTGTTCGTTATTGTTCATCTGTCAGCTAATGAAGTCGTGAGCTACTTTTCCCAATAATTTCTTCTGCTAATGTAACAGAAATTACAAGACATTATGTTTTCAAGTAACTTCGAAAATTATATTTTTAAGTTGTAACATTTTAATATACATTACGTTTATAAATTAAACCGACAAACTTCGGCTGCATGTTAATCGCGAAAAAAAGGGTGAAAACATACATACGTCCGATGGTCTTAAGTGATTGCTAAGCGCGGCGGGGCAGTGGCATGTAGTGGTTAGACTACTCGCCTCCCACCTGGGCGAACCAGGTTAGATTTCCGGTGAGATCACTCTCGGATTTTCGCATGTGGAAATCGTACCTGATTATGCCGCTGGTCGGCGGATTTTTTCGGGGATCTCCCGTTTCCCGCGCCTTTTCATTCCAGCACTGCTCCCTGCTCACCTCGCTTCACCCCTCGTCGGCTTTCAAGGCCTCGATGTTAAGAGCCACCCAAATCTCTTCACTCACCCTAAGCGCGGTACATGTCTTTGAAGTTGTACCAGAAGCACTAGTTCATTATTAGATATAACACCGAGTGTCTGGATAACGTGTGACGTAATTTTGCCATCCGGTTTAATAATAATCCATCTTTTAAATTCGACGTATGCTAAAGTTATGGAGGTTAAGTCAAAATAAGGGAAGTAAACATTATTATTTCCATGGAATAATTTGATGGCGACAGACACGTGTAGCGTCTACATATCTTTGTTCCGTTATCCATTATTCAGACACTCTTAAGTGAAAAATGTTCTCCAATATTTGTAAAAAAAACTAGTACTACTTCGGGTCTGACTTCAAAAATGTGTACCACCCTTAGAATTCACTTTGGATACTAAGTCGTATATATGTTTTCTCCTTTTTCGCGAGTAATCAGCAGCCGAAGTTTGTAGGTCTAATTTAGATACACGAACTATTACTTTATTATTATGGTTGTTACTATACCAGTGTCAACTGCACAAGTAAAAAAAAATTTAATAAAAATTGTAACATTTTTCCAACTAACTTTGTTTGTAGATATTATTATACAAAGCACTCATACACACATAAATACTTTTTAACATGTTTACTAATTTAACACCTTCAGAAGCAAAACAAATTTATTACTTACGCGGCTGAAGTGATAAGTGAGCAATTGCCTCAAACTGCAAAAAGCCTGTTATCATCGAGGACATTGCCAAGTCACGGCTTATTAGCAAGCAAGGAAACCAGTCGCCGGACATTGACCTTAAAACCGCCAGGATCGTCGACGAAACCACAATGTCTTTTAATCGCTCCAAGCTTTCAACCTCAATTATGCACGGTTGACTGAGCTCAGACGACTATATACATGGCGTGTTTTTACTTTCTCTCGGGTGAGTAGCCTCCACAGATCGGAAATAAATGGGAATGGAAATGTTTTTGCAAGCACGACATTTAAAGTAAAAATTGTGAACTACTTACTTTTCTAGGGGCAGCGGTGGCTGAGCCGTTAGACTGTTCGCCTCCCTCCAAGGCGAACTGGGTTCAATCCCAAACCGGGCTACTCCCGGACTTTCGTATGGGGGAATCGTGACGGACAATGCCGCTGGTCGGCGGGTTTTCTCGAGATCTCCCGTTTTCCCCGCCCTTTCATTCCGGCGCCGCTCCATACTCACCTCACATCACCCTCATCAGCTCTCAAGACCCCGATTTTAAGAACCATCCAAATATCTTCACTCACCCTCAGTATCAGATGAACCAGACCCAGCAACCGCCCTACCCACTACACTGCATGAGTGTATACCGCAAATAAAATTGTTAAAAAAATATGAAACTTTTACATCCGTGTGTTATGGCCTTGCAAACGTTAATTTTGTACAGTGGCTGTGATAATAACATTCTCCATTCTCGGCCCGTGCAGGAATGAGAACATTTTTACGAATTTGTAACTCTGCTAACGAATTCCTAGAAAACCACATCTAAATGAACTTGTTTACTTCAGTAGGGAGTTAACATTATATTTTCCTTTATTGGTGCAGTTTCTAAGTCTAGCATTACTGATAGTATTTTCCTGTTACTATAAGATAGCTGCTATTAAAAAATATGAAAGTAAGTATGCGAGTGAAGATATTTGGGTGGCTCTTAACAGCGGGATCTTGAGAGTCTTTAAGGGTGGGTAAAACGGGAGTTCCCCGAGAAAAACCGCCGACCAGCTGAATCGTCCGGCACGATTCCCACATGCGAAAATCCGGGGCTGACCCCACCGGGAATCGAGTCCAGTTCGCCTTGGTGAGAGGCGAAAAGTCTAACCACTACACCGCCGTGGCCCCTTTTACTTCGAGATGGCAAGGAGGTCGTGTAGAGCCAACAGCGTTGGGTCGAATAGACACTCGCGTCTCCTGAGAGTTTGTGATGAACCACAGTCGCCGAGAAATTTAACTCATGCTATAACTAAACTTTATAGGCCATCCCTGAAATCACCACTAATCTGAACAAATTTTTTTTTTTCACTTATATAGTTCTTTCTTCCATTACGATCTCTGTTTCTCACATACGCTTGCACACAAACTTGGTAGGTATTGTTCAGGGCCTAGACGGTGAATCAGAAACACAAGGCTTACCTCACCTGGGATATCCAGCAAATGATATTTTAATCGTCTCGGTGCCTGTCGCTTTGTTCGCGGACAACTTTTCGGGGCACACGTGACGCGGGTACAAAACAAGAGAGATATTCTCTTCCGTGTTGTGATGCAAATGACTTTCCAAATGTCCTCGAACGCTCTCGCTCTTTATCTGTCTCACACAAACACAAAAACTCGTGCTCCGAACTGACCTCAGAGTGTGCACTTGTGTGCTCAGGGCAAACGAGAGTGCGCGTGCATCTTTAGTACCCGCAGTGGCAACCTTTATTTTGTTTGCTCGCGAGTGAATTAACAATTACGTATTGAACAAATGGAATGTAAAGTTGTCTCATATTCTAGATAGACTTTTCGTGGTATTCCGTTCACAACAGTTGGTTGATATCGTCTTCAAAAGCAGGCTCACCACGGAAATGTCGGAAAATTAAAACAACACAGTCATTTAACATTAAATTATGTTGTAAAAACACATCGCTAAATCAATAAGCGAAATGCCTTTAGACGGAAGCTGGGGCTGGTCTAATCACCGTCTCTCACAGAACCAAACCAACTACACTGGAAGAACTACTTTCTTCTAGTTAACTGTACTCTAAAGAGATTCTGCATACTTATTTGGTCCATAGGCTTCCCTATGAAACATTATCAAGCCGAGCAGTCTCGATTATCTTTAGTTCTACATCTTTCTGCCTCCTAAAGGTTGTCCGCTTCTCTAGTCATTCGACACCAAATCGGAATGTTTCTTTAAATATTTTTGCTATCATGTCAATCTTCGATCATGACATGCCATAGAATTTGCCACCACCTTCATTTACGTAACACTTCAATCTCCATTCCCTAGTCATCATAATTGGCATGTTCTCTTTCAATTATCGCTGTTATGGTCGAAATTGGTAGCTATTTCTCACAGGCGTTACGTCGTCGCACTAAGAAGAGTAGAGTAAAGTTCAAATGAGAAAATAATCTTCGCGCAGATCTGAGTTTCGTTAGTTTATTTTTCAGAAGCCGAACGAATATGTCTAGATACTGAGTTTCTCATGAAATGTGGATGTAAAAACAGTATCACATCCTGTGAGCCCATGTAAGCACATTAGAGAGCAAGATTTCTCTGAAACAAGCAATAGGCTAATGGTGTGAGGAGGAATATTCCTCTGTTTCTTGCTAAAAATTAAAGACAACCAATAGTTCTTCAAGGCTCGAAGTCCTCAAATGAAAGAAGAAAGATATAGCAAGAACCAAAAAGAACCAAATATCAAAATCTACAGTTTTGTTTATAATCGCCTTTACTCCACGGATGACTGCGTCTGTTGTATGTATTATAATCCTGCCGTCTGCCTTCTCTAAAGACGTGGTGAAGTCTGACAAAGGATGTTTAAGCGGTTTCATGACTGAGATATTTATCTGCAATGCTAGTGATGAACTCAGTAGTTCGCACATTCTCAACTAGATTCTTTCCTAGGGAAGAAATATTATCTTCCTTGTAGTTATTTATAAGAAATTAACGCCAATTGCGATGCAAGCTTTCAGTCATGGAGTTAAAACGGAAATCAAAGTTAAATAAATTGAAATGTATCAAATTTAAAGATAAGTGTTTCAAACAAAATATATTCTTGGCGAAATTTGTTAGGGAGTTCGGGTTTAAAAATAAATTGTGAAACAATTTTTCGTATGATTTTTGGTAAATTTGAAAAATTTAAATCTATATTGCACAAAAAATTCAAAATTGATTTTTTTTTTGGTTTCGCGCGTTGGATGTCTCGTTTTATGAACTTCCAGCAACATTTGTGGGATTTTCTTGGATTCTGCATCCCAACAACATCTAATTAGATCCAGTTGTATATTTTGAAATGTTTAAGGTAATTAAAAAAAGTATGTTATCTGCTTTGGGAAATATGGCCACCACATTGTTTGCGGAACAGGTTTCAGGTGATCTCCCTTCCTAAACGATGACAGTTTGTGTGGAGATTATGTATGTCAATTTTGTTGTTTCCCTCATATAGTGCAGTTTCCCCCCCTTATTTTAACAACTAGTAGCCATCCTGGGAATGTGGGCGTGTTTGGGCTTCCATAGGGACAGCGGGAAAAATTGACTATTGGCCTTTCACGTTAAAATAAGAACTTTTGAAATAAACCTTTGAAAAAATAGCTGCTAGTGAATACATATATATGTGCTACCGGGCATACTTGTATGCACGCTTCCAGTTAAGTTGGTAGAGAATCAAGTAAAATTTTTCTGAGACTTGACATTTATTGCGAGTGTAAATGTTTAAATAAATATAAAATCAAACTTTTAATTATTTTTTTGCATTATAAAAATTGGAATACGAACTGACACATAAGTAACATATTAAGTTCATAACATTTCCATTTTTTCAATTGACTGACCCATAAATAAAGACACTAGGTCAACGGCAATCCAAATTTTGCATGTGGCGGAAGGATACACAACTATGAGAAAAAAATATTTTACGCAAGCTTTTAAAAGCGATTATTTAACCATGGACAGCTTATATAGCTCATACGTGGTTATTTCCACCTTTTTTGAAGCCCTATTAAAGTTCTACTTCCAGGCTATTCCTCCGCCTTATGCAAATAAATCTTAAGCAAATCTTGCACCAAATTCTTGCGCACTCACTTTAATAATAGTTGCATCAGAGTTATTCCCCACTTGGCATTGCCAACATATATTTTTTTCTTTCGGTTTTAATTTACATTAGTTATAAATGTAACATTAAAGTTAATAAATAAAACATGAGTAAAAGATCCAATTTAAAAAAAGATAAGTTTATGTTAACAGCAGAATAAAACGCTTTTGATGTATGACATATTTAGGAAAAAACCAAGTTTGTCATAGATTGCGTGATTTTTAAAAGGTTTGATCCAAAAAGTGTGAAGAAACCAGGATTGATCTACAACTGCTAATTATAATGTTTACACCAGTTTATCTCATAAGTACTACCTATATCATAATTTGCTATACATTATATCATGCCTTAAACATTACGTGTCCAGATCTCATATTCTATTACTTCAGCATGATCAGAGATACTCACTGTGATATGATAAAAACAGCTGAAACGACAATTACTCGTAACTGTCTGTCACACAGGTGTAAAAACGCTGCATGCCCAGTTTTAAAAATTACTATCTGCATGCAGAATTACACTCTCTCTAGTACTACACACTCCGTAGGTGTTGAGCACGGTACGACTTCCAGGAATGAGCACTCCAGGGGTGGGATTACTTTGGACGAGCAACCGGCCAGTAATGAGCGCGAGGCTCATGCCTGGTGAGGCTTTAAAGTGCCCTCAAACATTACCGGAGTGCATTACGGAGAGAGTGTGTTTTGATTCCCTCTCCAGTACTTTCCGGATGGAAGGGGCTGCCTCTGCTCACCTGGGCGCTCGCCATGGGTCAAGCGGTCGCGTAGCGAAAACCCACACGTGCCGTGGAAAATAAGTGAGAGCACGGGCTGATCGGTCGAGCCCCACCAGAGGTATTATCTGGTGAGCCAGTCACACGGGTTGGACTCGTGCTGGCAGTGGTTAAATCCGTGTGCTGGAGGAGGTCTGGAGAGATTACCTCTCTCGAAGAAAGGCCAGGCGGCGAGAGGCACGCTGCTCCAGTTGTGTCCTGGAGAGACACCAGAACCCTGCCAGACTACAAGCTTAATGTTGAGTACAAGGCTCTCAGTACTTGTGGAATGGTGCGCCCTTGCTGCGCTTGTGAATCGGGCTGGGGCCTTGGATCCGGTCAACTCAGGTGTTGAATGGGACACCTGCGATATAAGTATGTGATTCCTTTCCCCACCGATTGGGCAGTCGTAGCGGTGGTATGGTCAAAAGGCTACGAGCGCTACGTTAAAATGCAGGAGCATCGCTGCAGTGCTGTGTAAGACTAATTATGTATTTTCCTACACACATTTCTTTGATAGGTAATTTTTCAATTACAAATAGCATTTGCTTCTTAATAAATTTCTGAATAATGTTTTAATTAATGTACGTATTTCTACCATACAAGTTTACAGATGTCCCTAGTTATTTTTGAGCACCAAGAGATAGCAACACTAAACCTGCGGCTTAGTTCGTCGTCCGTATCGGGGTTACGTTATAAGGTATCACTAGCGAAAAATAAAATATACTTATTAAAAATGTTTCTGGCAGTGTATATTTGTGCTAAAATATAAAACAATCCAATGTTGTCTTATTTGGAGCATTTTAATGCGTTTTTCTCTCTTTGAATAGCGTTTCCTTGAATTAAACTCAGTACGTCAGCAATTTTCTTTCTATTGTCGTTCGTAAAGACACCTTGTCGGCATATGTTAATATAAAGAGAGTCACGATGCATTCCGAAGTCCATCATGGCGACATTCTAAAATACAGAATAAAACTTTGCCTCGCAAAGATATTTAACTTTATACAAGGACAGTAAAATGTTAGAGAATAGTGCTCCAGGTAGGTTTCCAGAAGAAATACCGCCGTACCGTTTTGCTTCTGCACACTTGTTCTGTGACACTTGGTAAAAAGAAAGCCGCTAACGATGCTGAAATACAAGCAGTATAGTCTATTCGCGGTATCTTCACAATTTTGGAATAGAAACTTTGAAAAATTACCATATGTATGACGTGTTTGGTTGGTTGTTACATGCCATTTATCACAAGCGTATTATTTCTGTTAGTAAAANAATTACCATATGTATGACGTGTTTGGTTGGTTGTTACATGCCATTTATCACAAGCGTATTATTTCTGTTAGTAAAAGGTATCTTATTTTAGGGTAAACTGAACTTTTACTTATATTTTACTTATAAACTACATTCATTTGTAAAAAAAAATTGATCACCTTGAAGGTGCCATCGCAGGAGCACGTAAGAGTTTACAGACACATGACATGGGAGAACGTAAACAGATTCAAAATATTATACCACACCAAGCGTGTATGCAGGGTACCTACATTTGCAGGATGCACTTGGTACCGTGCTGGACCACCTGTAGCATAGAGACAGGCGAGGATAATGTCGGGAATGGAGGCATACAAACGTACGTCGGACGTATGCCTGAGGAAGTTCCTGCCACAGCTGGTGCATCTGACCCTCCAAATCAGCCGTAGTTGCCGCTGGCAGAAGTTTCCGTTCAATGTAGTCCCAAAAGTTCTCGATGGATGAGAGGTCTGGAGGTCTTGCTGGCCAAGGAAGTATTTTTACATCACGGGGGCAGACCAGAGACACCCGTGATGTGTGAGGCCGGGTATTATCCTGCTGTAAAATTGGGTTGCCAAGTTGCACCACGAAGAGGAGAGCACATGCTCGCAGAATTTCCTAGACGTATCGCCGTGCCGTCAGGGTTCCTTCAATCATCACCAGTGGGGTGCGGGAATCGTAGGAAATGGCACCCCACACCATGACACTTCTCGTTGGGGCGGTGTGCCGCTGTACAATGAAGCGTGGACCACGGCGCTGGCCAGGACGTCTCCAGACTCGAATGCGGTGGTCGCCTGCCTCCAGCCAGAACCGTGATTCGTCGCTGAACACCACTAGTCTCCAATTCGTAATCTTTCACGCTGCCCGTTCCCGGTAGAAAGTCTCACGTGGTCGACGATGATCAGGTCGCAATGGAAGACGTCGTAAGGGTCACCGCGACGAAAGATACCGCTCTGCTAGCCGCCTGGATATGGTACTGGTGGACACAGGCGTATCCCCAGCTGCCGTTACATGTCCCTGGAGGGCGCGCAGTGATATCCGCGGAGTTCTTACAGCCTGTCGCACGATGAAATGATCCTCCCTGCTGATGGTCGGCCGGGGTCGACCCGATCCTTCTCGACGAGTGTGTGCACCCTCTGGTTCCAACTGTGTCCGACACCGACTCTCGGCGTAGGCAGAACTGTTCAAGTGGCGAGCAATGTGCCAAAACATCTGACCTGCCTCTCGGAGCCTGACGATGCGGTCTCTCTCGAACTCATTCAGCTGGGAACCGACTTGTCGAATGCACCGTCGGTGCATGCTGCGTGTTCACTAAACTTGGCTCTGTGGCTCACTCACTGCTACTAAAGCCATATTCTGTGTATTGCAGCTATGAATGCTAGAGGGGCATGTATACTCCTCAGTAGCACATCCGCACAAGCGAACTGCATTAAAAGCAAATGAGACTCATTTCGAGCTATGACGATACTGTTTGGCAACCTTCATTGTACCCGCGCGATTCGTTTGTGTTAGTAATTTTTTTTGCAAATTAGTATATTTCCGTTGTAGTTAATATGGGAATATCAGAGGGGAAAACATGTGTGTTGGTAATACCTACTAAGAGACAAATTCTCATGCAAAATATTTGAAACAGAGTGCACACGTATGCGGTGCGTTGTATCTTCAGTCACAATTTTTAGACTATGTAGTTAAGCTTTTTTGGCACGAGGCGGAGGAATAGCCTGATTGTAGAGCTTAAGCAGGGGTTTGCAAAATTTCAAAGTGACCATGAATGGACTATAGACGGTTAACAGCAAAGTAATAATTCACGACCAAGGGGTGAAGAACCCGTTTTCCCAACTAGGTGACGTCATATGGTGTTCGCCAGAGAATGAATAATTCGACGCAGACAGGGCCTCTGTACTGGGAGTGTCTTTCCGTCTGTAGAAACAGTGCTCTGTCGCGGGAGAAGCTTACTAGATTACGGTGTACAGTGCAAATGTCTGATATATCTATTTCGCTAACTACCATCGTGCGTGTGTGTACGTAAATGCCCTGTCTTGCTGTGCCGGCTAGAATCACAAATATGCAATGATGAAGCCGCGAGAGTTGTCAGCCAACAGTTTAGCCACATTAACATGCCATCATTCTATCATGCTGTAGTTATTTCTAAAATATCTCGTTGAAAATATTTCCGCGGTTTTTCCTCGTTGTATGTAGTCACGCATGAACGTATCTGACTCAAGATTCTGGATGTACACTCCTTTGCAGCCGGCTACAGTAGGAATAAGTTTTTCTTTAGCATGTTTGCATCCCCACACCAGGAAAATTACGTTGCTGTTCTACATTGAAGTTTTCCCCAGTCTCTAACCTTCTAATTAAGGCTCGAATTATTTCATAACCGTAAAAGGAATTAAACATAATTATTATTACTATTATTATTCCGTAAGGAAGCTCATGCAGTTTACGTTTCTGTATTTTAGACGTCTCAGTGCCTTGCTTTAAATTCACTGCACTTATCCTTGTGGGTAGATGTTACAAATCAATGTTTCTGGGTATTTCCTTCTCGTAGAACAGGTCCAAGCGACCAGAGATATACTTAAAATAATAACATCAACACAACTGAGGTCTGAATTACGTGGCATTTTTTTGTAAATTTCGTTCTTAAAGAAACCGCTTAACATTATCCTGCTTTAGTACGAATCAACACACACTTCACGACAGCTCGAAATACAACTTTCGACGGGCATAGTAAACAGCAAAATTTAGTTTGAAACCTTTACAAGTGCAAAAAAATTAAACATTTATCTGAAAATTATTTTACGTGACATTTATTGTAAACCTGTACAGAATACTGCGTTGGTCTATTCGCTACATACAAACTTTCAAACAATGTATCATTGTTTATAGTGACGTCAATCTCTACACAGAAATAATGTTAGACTGCACACTAGTTCAGTGTCTTGCGCGTAGAGGTAATGAGTCATGCAATGTGCAAGCCTGAGTGGGCCTTACGTCTCCATTGCTCCTCGGCCTCAGATGCGAGAAAAAGATGTAATCATTTTCTGTATTTACAGCATATTCTTTATCATTGTCTGATATGTTATCAAATACCTGTCCGGCAAAAGTTAAAAAGAAATGAAAAATTCATTTTCCAAATTAAAATTAACTAATGTAATATTTATTGTATTTCTTGTGTCAAACAAAAAATTTCAAAATGGAACCAAAATAAAGATTGAAATTATTTTTATTTAACAAGAATGAAATAAAAAATACTTTTTATTTCATTGTGTCGGTTGTCTATTCCTATTCATCTGTANATTTTTATTTAACAAGAATGAAATAAAAAATACTTTTTATTTCATTGTGTCGGTTGTCTATTCCTATTCATCTGTATATTCATTTCGAGTTTTACGATACATGTATGAAAAAAAATATCTAAAAGTTAAGGTTAATAGAAAGGCAAACCAAACGCCGAATTTTAAAAGTAATTTCTTCTTGGCAGTTTTATGACTCAACAAACATTTCTGCCATGTCAAAAAAAACTATATATTTTTAATTTTTCGAATCTTGTTTAAAGCAAGACTTGAGATGCAAATCTTTACAAATACGTGAAAAATGTACTGTAACTTATTTTACATTGTTTTATTTCAATCGAGTTTTTGTTGACACNAATCTTTACAAATACGTGAAAAATGTACTGTAACTTATTTTACATTGTTTTATTTCAATCGAGTTTTTGTTGACACAGTGTTAAAAAGACAAAGTAAAATTTTCTGATAGTATGAGAAGAAAATTTTGGCAACTGAACACCCATAAGTGTACNAATCTTTACAAATACGTGAAAAATGTACTGTAACTTATTTTACATTGTTTTATTTCAATCGAGTTTTTGTTGACACTGTGTTAAAAAGACAAAGTAAAATTTTCTGATAGTATGAGAAGAAAATTTTGGCAACTGAATACCCATAAGTGTACNTGTGTTAAAAAGACAAAGTAAAATTTTCTGATAGTATGAGAAGAAAATTTTGGCAACTGAATACCCATAAGTGTACTCTATTTGTATCTCTTCCGAGGTCTATATGAATAGTAACTTTAGGAAGCCGTCCCAGCACTTGAGAGGCACTATGCAACCCGCAATAACCCCTTTGAATTTAAGGGACTTTTGTTAAAGTTTTATCAACATGATTAGAAACTTTATTTCATTTTATTATAAGCGCGGTCACTTCAGTTTAAAATGCATCCTCCGAAATAAGTCATAACTGATATTTTCACCACAAACGTAAGAAATAAGGGCAGTTATAAATATTACGAAGAAATCATTCCTTGTGCCTGATTTTCATGAGCACATTTCAAACAAAAGCGACAATATAATTAATACAACGCCATGATATGTTCCAATTTTTTCTTTATTTTATTACTAGAATCTGAAAGAACTTAGCATTGGAGTAAATGGGTTAATGGCGANTATGTTCCAATTTTTTCTTTATTTTATTACTAGAATCTGAAAGAACTTAGCATTGGAGTAAATGGGTTAATGGCGAATTGCATAATGCGTCTGAAACGCTGGAATGGGCTCTCAAAAATTTGAGGAATATACACGTATATACTCGGAATTACAATTGTACGGACATGTCTTTGCTCTTGAAGTCAAACTTCGCAGTTTTACGGTTTTACTGTTTCGCTGAAGGTAATCGGAATCTAAGTAAATAATTACGCCTAGTCAACATTTCAATCCGTGAGGATAAAATTGGTCATTTTTAAAGAATTTTCAACTGAACACGATGTATTGTAAAACCCGTTACATCTGTCGCGATACATTGATTACTGCACGGTCAACACGTGACTCCATTGGCCGACGGCCAGTCAATAATAAACGAGGCAGAGTACAGTAAGCGTGTACGACGTTGCCAGGACCAATACGAAAGAAGTTAAGTAATGGAGAATATAAGCAGCTCAGTTCTTCCTTATCTTCAGTGACAGTAGATTTTTGCCGCCGTTTAGGGTTAAGGAGACCCAGGCACGTGCATCACTTGTCTCATAATAGACTATACACGCAAGAAATCGAACAGAAGTGCTGTCTTTCCGTTGGTAACTCTTCTATAGGGGACTTTTACCTGTGGCCCTGTGATTTCAGGCCGTAATAATAAATGCGTTCTGCAGATTCCTCTAGAGTATAAAAGTGAAGGAATTCAGCTCTAAGGTAACGAACAAGAAGAGCTGCGGGCTGTTCAGAACATTATAACTTGGNTAAAAGTGAAGGAATTCAGCTCTAAGGTAACGAACAAGAAGAGCTGCGGGCTGTTCAGAACATTATAACTTGGGTCCGGTAAGCGTAGGCTCTGTCAGTGAGTCGGAAAGTCCCACAAGTACAAAAAAATGAAAAGGAAGGAACAGCATGGCNCGGTAAGCGTAGGCTCTGTCAGTGAGTCGGAAAGTCCCACAAGTACAAAAAAATGAAAAGGAAGGAACAGCATGGCCTGACCTATGACCTTGAGGTTACCTCTTTCTGACTGGTGAGGGGTGGAGTTCGTATAAGGATGGGCATCCCCCTTCCTTTGGGTTATCGTCTTTGCCGGTAGGCCATCGTCAGATGGGTTAGACTCGTGCTGGCAGTAACTGAAAATTATCTAGGTGGGTGGATATCATTTCCTGATAGTCAACGCAGGGTGGGGCATTGGTAATGGCGATAACAGTGAAAACCGTGAATTCCCTGGAAGGCCCGGGCTAAGAAGGGTTGTTGTTATTGCATTTCACACCGCTGTACTATTCTGACTACACTGCAGTTTTGTAGTTTTCAGTTATAAAAAAAATAATACCGATTATAGATGGAAATACAGAACAGTAATTGGTCTTCAGATGTGAGTTTAAATATTTCGGTCGACGCTTGTCGATCACCCTTGGACCGCGACCCCCAATTGTCGTCGATTCGTTCTTGTTCCCCCAATGAAACTGATGAGCCCAGCACAGATGCAGTGCCGGACGGCAGCAACACCGAGGTGAGAGCGAAAAGAGATCACACTGGAGCAACGGCGGAATGTAAGCGCGTTTGAAGCCAAAGTGCCTCGTGAAGGCCCGCTCGCCACCGACAGAATCCGCAACGTTTCTTATATGCGAGGATCCGAGGAACTTCGCCGGGAATCGAACTAAGTTCGCCTTGTTGTGAAGCGAGTATTCTGACTATTACACCACCGAGGCCCCTATTAGGATGTAGGTAATCTATTATTCGTAAGCAGTTATAGATTTTTCACCGTAAACTGAGCACTTTTGAATGCCCAGCGTAAGATCTACTTGTATGCACATTGTTTACTCTTCCACCATTACGTAGAATTAGCATTGGCATGGGCCTCATCACTAAATTCATCCATCGGACAAGCAAAACTGTNCTCTTCCACCATTACGTAGAATTAGCATTGGCATGGGCCTCATCACTAAATTCATCCATCGGACAAGCAAAACTGTAGAATTATTAGAAAAGAAAATATTTTACAAATTTTACCAATTACTTTACTTACATACATTTAAAAAATATAAAGGAAAATAGATCGTTTGAGTATTTACAAATGTTTGCCTATAACTTTCAACGTTAAGGAATGGATATTTTCCCCTTCGTCGTTACCAACTTTACTGGGAGCATGCCAGACACTGTGCCCGTTACATGTATGCAGGTATGCGTAGTGACATTTTTCAAAGGTTGAATTAAGAAGTGTTCAAATAACCGCGAACAGTCTATATCACCTGGAAATACTGAGCAGTTTCTGAAAAAAACGTTTGGCGGCCTACGCAGGCGGCAGCTTTGTTGTCGCGGGGCACTGCGACAGCCGGTGTAGTGACCACTCCCTCGGACACCCCGAGGGCACAGTGATCTTTTTTGTCCGGCCGAGGAGTGGTTCCGCAGCTGGCCGCCAGGGCGTTCCGCGGAGTATCCGCCAACAGCCGCTGTGCACCCGCCCTGCAAGGTCGACCGCGCCGACTCGCGACGCCGCCTATAAAAACATGCAACGCGACGTCCGCAGCTTGTACTCTAGAAGCTGCTAGTTCGCCAACACATCACAATGTACAAGCTGGTGAGTATCCGACTGTACACTGCGCGTCCGCTAATTCTCATAAGCAGGATCAATTATTTTCAATATAACCTCAAACTTTGACGAACATAACCTCAACTTTCGGTGTAGCAAGTTCACGGGCTGTGTTCGAATTCCCCATACAAAAGCCGTTAACTGACTTTGTACTCTAGAAAAGTGCATAGAGGTTGTGACGTCAACTGCCGCTATTCGAATTCACAACACGGGTACATGTGCACCCTAGAATGTCCCCTTCAGCCGAGTGCACGAATCACTTGCGCTTCTCGAGCTAAATGTAGTTTTCGGATGCGCAAATGTTTGAAATATTTATTTTGTCACTGTTTAAGGCTTTGCACGGCAGCGGAAAGCACTTTCTAACGTCACAGAGACAAATAAAACTCGCGTAGAGTGAAATTCCACGGAATAAAACTCGATGCAGAAACGAACAAAGCCGTTCGTATTCGCAAACGAATAACTTTTATAAGGGAAAAAAGAGCTTGTGACATGAAAAGGGATCAAGAGCAAGTGATCAAAGGCACACTGCACTGAAACATAACACAGCGACTGTACTTGAAAGAACATTTATATTTTTCTTTCAGTTGATTATTCGTATTTTTTATCACACGTAAAATAATGTTACTGTGGACTATTAAACAAGTATTCTTGCGAAAATCAAAAAACAATCTAAAATAAGTAGATTATATTTATATATATATATATAATAAACAAACACTAATGTGTATAAGAAATAGAAACACGTTTATCTGGTCAAAAAATTTAATCGTCATGCCTTAAACAAAATGTTACGTAACGTAACTATTTTTCCTAGTTAGCTGTCANACTATTAAACAAGTATTCTTGCGAAAATCAAAAAACAATCTAAAATAAGTAGATTATATTTATATATATATATATATATATATATATATAATAAACAAACAAACACAAATGTGTATAAGAAATAGAAACACGTTTACCTGGTCAAAAAATTTAATCGTCATGCCTTAAACAAAATGTTACGTAACGTAACTATTTTTCCTAGTTAGCTGTCANTCTGGTCAAAAAATTTAATCGTCATGCCTTAAACAAAATGTTACGTAACGTAACTATTTTTCCTAGTTAGCTGTCAGAATTTGTTATACTCATGTTAGTCAGTGTTCGTAGTTAAATTTATGGTGTTACACGAAGGGGTGGTTTTTCATAGTTTGGTTTCAAAATTGATTGCTGAAACGTGAGCTTCCTCTAACTACAAAACATTAAATTTTTAATTTCAGTTTTAATCTACATAAAAGCTTTTCGGGATCGACTTGCTCAACAAGCTGACATAAATATGCACTGAAGACGACATACACACACATATGCATAACTTACGCGGGAATTAAACCAAAAACCTTGAGATCTGAAGGCATCGCTTAAGCTACTTTAGCCAAGTAATCTCCACGTGCATCTTCAAAAAAAATAATACAAAATTTGCTGTGTTATTTTGGTGTTTAAGAATCTAAATTTGACCACAAATATTGCCAGGCACTCCATTTAGACGACATTAAACTTGTAATAACAGACTTAGTTGATCGTTTTCCTCACGTACACACCTAAGTGAAAGATTATGTGGTAGCTGAACAAAGAGTTAGAATCAAATTTCGTAAATTATTAATATAATCGTTTTTTGTTAAGAAGATTTTCATTAAATTAAGTTTATTGTAGCGCGACTAATTCGTACAAGAGATTCTCATGTAAGTCTAATGAGAGGGGGTAACAAGCTTTATTCCTGTAACTCAAATCACTTTTACCAAAACTACCATCTACGTCTTTGTGGCCACGACCTTAAGCCACAATTTACATTTAATTCTTACAGATATTTATCAATTATGTAGCAAAATGTGTCTTTAAAATAAAGAATATTTTTTGAAACTAAGTAATTTCGTCAAAATGTTATTCTGAAAGTCGAAATGATGTTACCGATGATCGATTACGCCCCATTAAAAATTGTCTAGTATATTTAAATAGAGGTGTAATAACAATACGGATACATATTTTTTCACCGACCTCCAGTGGCGCAGTCGGTTGGTCCACCAGCAGTCTGAAGGAAGGAAGTTCTGGATTCGAATCCTAGATAACGCATGAGCGTTAGTTTAAGTTACGTCATATGTTAGTTTCTAAGCCATCCCTTGATTAACCTTCTGTCATAACACTAGGGGACTTATAAAACCTTTCCAATTCAATTCAAAATATACTTCTATATTATTAAACTTTTATCAAGAGTAGGNTACATATTTTTTCACCGACCTCCAGTGGCGCAGTCGGTTGGTCCACCAGCAGTCTGAAGGAAGGAAGTTCTGGATTCGAATCCTAGATAACGCATGAGCGTTAGTTTAAGTTACGTCATATGTTAGTTTCTAAGCCATCCCTTGATTAACCTTCTGTCATAACACTAGGGGACTTATAAAACCTTTCCAATTCAATTCAAAATATACTTCTATATTATTAAACTTTTATCAAGAGTAGGTCTAAAGTAATCATGCAATTACTAGCTTTCCATATGTTCTTGGTCTCTTCAGATGTTGTTCATAAACTTGCCTATAAAAGTTAGTAAAGTTTCAGAAACCGACTTTAATTCAATCTTTTTGTAATTTTTACATTCCCTGAAAATATATTTTGTATGGGCTTTGATAATCATATTTTTCTAGCACACGGGCAAATAATTTTGTCATAAAGCATACATAAGATATATCTCACTATGACTGAGGTACCGTTATCCTTAAATTTAATTTTCATTGTAGATATTTAATATTTAGTTGTGAAATCGAGAAGTCTGAAAAATTTCCTATTGNATCCTTAAATTTAATTTTCATTGTAGATATTTAATATTTAGTTGTGAAATCGAGAAGTCTGAAAAATTTCCTATTGCGCTTCGTGCAATGAATATTTAAAAGCTGATCTTGTAAATACATTTAACTGGTATCTAAGCAACAAATTTATGATCGCAAACGTATTTTTAAAACCCGAACTTAGGCAATGGGCTTAATTTAAAATTTGTTTACAAAAAAATGTGAACCTTTAACATAGTAATCTGTCTAGTTGCAAGTTGGAAAAATATTGTTAAATAAACACGTAGGCTGTACAGTAGAATAATACTGATTTTAACAGGTATGATTCTGTTGGCAGCTCTGGTAATGCACTCACGAGCAAAACTTTTTAACTTGGTGTTTCGAAATGTTAGTTTTTATGCTGTAAACAATAAAGTTATCCNATGCACTCACGCGCAAAACTTTTTAACTTGGTGTTTCGAAATGTTAGTTTTTATGCTGTAAACAATAAAGTTATCCGTAAAAAAATGATTTGTTGCTTAAACAAAATTCAGAGTAAAATAAGTAGTTTTTTCAATTAATAAAGTATTCGGTTNATGCACTCACGAGCAAAACTTTTTAACTTGGTGTTTCGAAATGTTAGTTTTTATGCTGTAAACAATAAAGTTATCCTTAAAAAAATGATTTGTTGCTTAAACAAAATTCAGAGTAAAATAAGTAGTTTTTTCAATTAATAAAGTATTCGGTTNGTAAAAAAATGATTTGTTGCTTAAACAAAATTCAGAGTAAAATAAGTAGTTTTTTCAATTAATAAAGTATTCGGTTAAATCAAAGAACATGTGTTCAAAAAACCGTGTGTTCTTTCAAGTAGGCCAACATAATTTTTTAGTCATGGTCACATATTTAGTTTATACGAATAAATCTTGTGCTATTTAAAGTCAACCAGCCGTTCCAGTATTGGTTATTGTATCGGAGTAGCAAGACACCTTGAGGTTCGAGTGCGTATTTACCAATTGGGCGACAAGAAATGTTCCTCAGGATGAAAATAAAATTTTAGCATTAAAAGTGTTATTCTTCTTTTAAGTCTCTCATAATTTTAACCCTTTCAGTCCCTGTGTTCACTTTGGAGGACATGTTGCAGATTAAAGAAAAATATGACAATAACTGTACACATTTAAGATCATTACCGAATGCGGTTAGTGTATTCCCTGTCGTTAACCTTTTCAGTCCCGAGTTAATTAATAGTTTCAGGTGTTGCAATGAATTAATATTTTGGTTCGTACTGTATTTATCCTGATTCGACAATTGCTTTATATTCACGCAACCAACGAAATATGACCTTGATGCTTGAGGGTCATTAGATAAACAACTCACAAACCAGAGATGTATAAATGTTTTGCAAATTACGTTAACGACAAGGAACACACCGACCGCATGGTCCTAGATGTGTACAGTTCTTTTCATATTTTTCCTTCGTTTGCAACACGTCCTCTGTAAAGGACTCAAGGACTGAAAATGTTAACCATGCTATTCTCTCGGTTTTTTAGGTAGAACGTATGTCATAATTTAATCTACTATTTGCTTAAAATAAATGGTAATTTAGGTGGATAAATATCACCACAAATCTTAAAAGAGACCAAGAGCCCTCGGCTTTCAATAACGGTGCCCTATGAAATGAATTATCCTTATTTGCCTTTTCAAGCAGTTGGCATTTTGCACCTCAGTGTCCTGTTTGTCCGTTCACGCTCTGACGTCACGCCCACGTGACTATGAAGCCGAACGAAATGTTGTTGATTCGCACCCAACTTCCTCATGGCTCTATTTAAGGTCACCCGTGTTGGTAGTCGTAGTCATGTGGTTCGGAGCCCACTGTGATTTAAGAAAGTTTTCCCATTCAAAGCTGCCAGGAGAAAAAACACTACACTTAAATCCTCCTTCTTTTGCTGGTGCACACATTCTAATGTATCAGCCTAACACAGGACACTGTGTAATCCGGCAAATATTAGTAATGGGAGCTCTGTGGAATCCTTTGTGTTTCTGAGCTCCAAAGAATATTTAAGTATCATTTTATCATTGCCTTCAAGAGCAGCAAGTTTTAACACTCCCAAAATAATCTGAGGTGTATGCTAAGTATTGATCTTGAAAACTCATTCCTTTTCTAAAATATGTAAGATTCTCTCTCCAAAAAAAACTAATTTTACCAAATCGTTAGCCAGTAAACTGATATGCCTCATCCACAAAAAAGTAAAGATTAATGTATTTACATTCCACTGGTCTGTTTACAGTTGTAGGAAATCTAGCACCTATTATTTTTGCGTTATATTACATGTTATCAAGTTTTTAAAAGTAAATTTGAAGAAATACAAATGAGGAGAGAGTATATGTATGTACGAGAGTATTTTGTTTGCATTGCATGTTTTTATTTAAATCATTCTCTCTTGACGGTTCCGAACAGCAAATAATTGTCCATTAGTAAAATTCACGTTTTTGCATTAACGTAGCAGCAATATTTTTAACTTTTTAAAATTAATTTAATTAGCTAAGGTGAACGTTTCTGATTTCGTGTCTCACGTGTATAATAAAGACATTCAAGTTTTTTTAAATAAACACTGGAAATAAATTATATAGCCAATGGAGGATACATCAGTATAGTCTATTCGCGGTTCCTTCACACATTTAGAATAAAACCTTTGAAAAATCACCCCAAGTATGGCGTGTTTGGTTGTATCCATAGGCCATGCATCACCAACTTTTTTGTACTTCAGTTAACATAAAAGTATCTCGGTCTTTGTTAAATTGCATTGCTACTTAAATTTCATTTATAAATTATAATATTTCCTTTATATTTAATACGAGCAAAACGAGGGAGAAAATAGGTGTGTTGGTAATGTATTGTCAGAAATGGTTCTCATGAGAGATATTATTACATTGAGCGTGCACGAATGCGCACCTTTAGTTGTAATTTTAAACACTCAACTAAGCTTTGTTTGCATCACGCAGAGGAGCGTCCTGGAAGTAGAACTTAAGCAGGGCTTCCGAAAAGTAGGAAGTAACAGTGAATGGACTATACTTGTTACTTGTAATAAATTTTTAGCGGGTGTAAGTGCTTCTAATCATGGAAGCATTCTGAGACGGCGCNAGCCCGTCGAGCAGCACGGCTATGAGATCGCCTACTAGGCGCCGCCCCAGCCACCCAGACGCATACAAGCTAAATTCTCCACCATCACCTCTCATCGACTGAAACCTCCTGATATTATTTACATTGCCATGTAATAAAAAAAAATCCTGTCTGCAAAATAAATGTATTTTGTTTTTACAAATACAATTCCATCATAACAATTATTTCAATTTTTTTATAATTTTACTATATTAAGTCGACAACGAGTTGTACTTACCGATCATTTCAATTCCTGTCAGTTTAATTCTCTCCCTACGTCTGTACACATGGTTGCCTAAGGAACAAGACGCTGTTACAAGAATACTTATAATTTTATTTTATAATATAAAAAATAAATTTTTTTTGACAGGTTAAACTTCAGACACTTGCATTTTGCATTAATTTTATTACTGGGTCAAACACATTTTGACCATGTGTAAATGCCTTACATAGCAAAGGTCACTAATTTATTTTCAAACCTATTTGAAGCTGCCTATGTGGAGTGCGGCGCAAGTGATTCAACATTAAAATATTTCGAATACTTTATTTGAAGCATACTGTTATGTTTTTATTATTTAAACTAGAGTCTAGGAACTATGGAAGGTTTATACTATTATGACATAAGAACTGAAGTTTATTATGAAAGAAAACAGGTATTTAATTTCACCATTATGATAAACATTTAATATAAGTTATTGGCGAGGGCGATCCTAATTAATTACAGTATATAACTAACCTGAATGATACAGACGCCTTCAGGCTGAGCGTTGGTTCGGAAAGCAGCGAGCGGCACTCCTTGCTGCATCTTGATGGCTTCATCTCGGCGTGGGTCCTCAGACAGACAGGTAGACTGACAGACAGACTGACATATAGACCCCGTACCATGTGTTGCCAAGTATTATACAGTTTCTGGTCGCGTAATTGTCTCAAATGCCGTTTTCATCAGTAAGGGAGCTCCGCTGGCGCTTCGCTGATATTCTTAATAAACTATTATTGTAGTAATGAGTTTTGCATTCTTCGCCTGGCCTGGATACCGACGCATCGCTGCAGTCCGCTAGGTTTGTACGCCGTTACTTAATCATAACAATACCTTTAGAAACTACGAGTAGAGCAATCTTCAAGATTACAATTTAATAATAAAAAATATTTAAAACTGCAAATGGTATATTTTTACTTAACACTGTTTCTTGTAAACAAGGATTTCAGGTAAAGTTACCAGATGGTGACTAACTAGTTACTAAATATGGCACTTTGCAGTAAATTGGAAAAGTAGCTATAGAAAAACTATGGAAATAATAAAAATTATGTATCATTTGTTTTTTGAGCTAAGGTTTAAAACAAAATATTGTAGATTTTTGGCATTTTAAAAATGTTTATTACTTTTCTTTTGTTAAAAATTTCAGCCCTTGAAATCTTGCACGAGTAGTTAAAAAAAGAAATGAAAATGTTTATTCAAACGGCTTNTTGTTAAAAATTTCAGCCCTTGAAATCTTGCACGAGTAGTTAAAAAAAGAAATGAAAATGTTTATTCAAACGGCTTCACATGTTAATTTTAGAAATACATGGAAGCGACTTCTGCAAGAAGATTAACATGTATTCTCTCACAGAGGCTTTAAANACATGTTAATTTTAGAAATACATGGAAGCGACTTCTGCAAGAAGATTAACATGTATTCTCTCACAGAGGCTTTAAAAATTTAACTAGGTAACGCTTGATAACCGATATACTTAAAGTCGTAATTAGAGGTGAAAGGATTAAATTACTTTATCCTAACCCATTTCCCTGTGTTTACGCCTTTGGGGATGATTTTCGAAAAATACCAAACAATTGGGGATGATATTAAGTTCGAAATATAGACAGTAATTTCGTATACTCTATGGTTTTTTTCATGACTAAAACGTATGGAACATAATAATTATGTTTAAATAGCAGTAATATTTATGGGTGCTGCACTTTAAGTAAGGACTTGTAGTTAACGGGCATTATCCTTTGCCATGTATATGCAATGCATTTGTCGTAAGCAACAACTTTGATTTTGGGGCCAAGTTATATGCTGAAAGATCACATCTCAAAAATCTTACACACTATTGCATATATAAGAACTTAAGTTCTTTACATGACTACCAATTCACATAAATATTATCGATTCTGTCACATAAGGACACCTTTCCCAGAAAGTAGCAAAATGACGCGTGAAATACAACTCCGCGTAGGGAAGAATGATGTGAAACTTAACGTGTCGTTTTCTTCCAGGAAGCATTAGGTACACTTCTTCAATCTATTGAGTATTATACGTTTAGGAAGAATGATTTTAAAAGTCATTATAACTGTCTTAATATTAACTGCGTAAGACAGGTTATAACAGCGGCAGTTAGTGGGGGAAACTAGTGACGTTCGTNTATAACTGTCTTAATATTAACTGCGTAAGACAGGTTATAACAGCGGCAGTTAGTGGGGGAAACTAGTGACGTTCGTAACTCGAGGGACAAGTGGACGAAAAAAAAAATTGCTACTGGTATCGTTATTAACGCCTTTTCCTGCTGTTTCAAATGCGTCAACATATTAACCCGCAAGGACATAAGGCAGCCGAAGGCGGTTGAAGTGTTGTCTGGAAGAATGTGGTGGGAAGCGGTGAAGGTGGGGGGGAAGGAGCACCGAGGCACTTCCGTCACAGTGAAACACGAGTAGAGTAAGGTCGTTTGACTGCCACCGAGATCACTGTGATTGCGTCGTAGTAGCGGACGTGATCTGTATCAATCTTTTGTGCTACGCTTGTGGCATGANTATAACTGTCTTAATATTAACTGCGTAAGACAGGTTATAACAGCGGCAGTTAGTGGGGGAAACTAGTGACGTTCGTGACTCGAGGGACAAGTGGACGAAAAAAAAAAATTGCTACTGGTATCGTTATTAACGCCTTTTCCTGCTGTTTCAAATGCGTCAACATATTAACCCGCAAGGACATAAGGCAGCCGAAGGCGGTTGAAGTGTTGTCTGGAAGAATGTGGTGGGAAGCGGTGAAGGTGGGGGGAAGGAGCACCGAGGCACTTCCGTCACAGTGAAACACGAGTAGAGGAAGGTCGTTTGACTGCGACCGAGATCACTGTGATTGCGTCGTAGTAGCGGACGTGATCTGTATCAATCTTTTGTGCTACGCTTGTGGCATGAATCACGTGAGTCGCCCGCTTATATGGCGTTTGAACTGCGCTGCAGCGTGTTCGGGACACACGTGTTTATGGCGATTTCTTTGTAAACATCTTAAACACCGCAAGGTGAGGCCAGCTACCCAGGGAGCAGCATTGGATGACCTTCAAAGTCTTCGACATTCACTAGCTGTACGTGGATTCCTCGCAAATTACGTTTGTTACAGTGGAATAACACTAGATGCGGTGAAAACAATCGTACTGAATTGCAGATGCCACTTCGTATAGGATGTTCCAGAAAGACGCGTACAACTTTGACCGCGTATATTTTGGAAACTACAAATAAAAGAAGGCAGTGGTTTGTTGCGCAATGTTTAGATAGACATATTGTTTATTTAGTCACTTGAAACAGTTAAATGTATCATACATTCGTAGCTAAGATAAAATAAAGCCGGTAGGCCTACTCCAGGTCCTGAAACACTCAATCCAGCATGTCCATATAAGTTTAAGCAATTGCAGAAGTTATAGATGACGAAACTTCTGCAGGTCCATCACTGGTGTTCTTCACACTACAAATTTCGTAAACTCCTGCAGGAGAAATTCTATGGAAGTCCGGTGACCTGGGTGGCCAGACGATCGGACTTTCTATGTAATTTCAGTGACCAGGAAAATTTTTGTTCAGACTGGTCCTAAAGGCAGGTCCACACACAAGTTTTTGTGCCCCGTCATGACCAGGCAGGTAAAAGTGTAAAAATAACATTTTGCAATTTTCCTCTGTCCAGACTTCACAGCTTTTCCCACTAGTTTTGCGTGTTGGTTTCTCTGTGTCGTAGTGTTAACCTCTTTGTATTTTCCTATCAAAAACCATAGGCTTTACAATTTTTTTGTCCCTATCGCTAAATTAATTTTTTTTGTACGCCGCAGACACGAAAATATTTTGCTCAGTTAAATGAACTACGTTAACAATTCGCGTGAGTATGGTTCATGATCTATCATCATTTTTAACGAAGCTTAACCAAAATTTTATAACTCTGTGAACACAGTTTTGACGCAATAAACGAGGTAAATCTTAGCCTCCGGTACAGAAGAGACGTAAACGTTCACGCGTTCTGACACGTCTGCGCAGACCACNGTAAATCTTAGCCTCCTGTACAGAAGAGACGTAAACGTTCACGCGTTCTGACACGTCTGCGCAGACCACGAAAACAGCGCGTACCTCAATGCTCTCGCCATCAGTTTTCCTTCTCCAAGTTCCATCACTGCGCAGCTCACAAAACTGCGCGGTTTTCCTGTTTACATGTAACGTCTTGCCTGCAACGTCTTGAACTGCGTAGGGAAAACGTTGTACAAAACGTTACGTGTCTACCGGCTTTAATGGTCGAGTCTGAGTGGAGAAAGTACCGTCCTGCTGATACCAGATGTCGGGTTGAACGTCTTGTACCGGTGACATGCGAATTGTTCCAACATGTCCATGTAAAAAGTTGATGTTACCGAGTCATCTGAAAAGAAAAATGTACTCGTTACACGGTTATAATGCAAGCCACGCCTCACATTAACCTTAATATAATCGCGCACAATTTCCACGCTGACGTAGGGGTTCTTGGACCCCCAAATCTTCACTTGTTTTTGGTTTACATTTCCTGACACATCAAAACAGGCTTCGTCTGTGAACATTAGTTTTGTCAAAAAAGTCTTGGCCTTCATGTTTGCGGCTAAGAATGCCAGTGGTGAATGTCATACGCCTTGAGTTATCATCAGGTTAAAGCGTTTTGACACTGTACCTTGTATAAATGCAGCTTAAATTTTTTTCGCATCATCCTGTGCACAGTGGTTTTTTGGTCGTCACATTTCTTTAGAGGCACGCCGGATGGACTTTATAGAGCTCTGCAGAAATGCACGCTGCACCAGTGCGACGTCTGCAGCACTCGTGCTTTGTCGCCCTTGACTCGTCTTCTTTCTTAAAACCTAGGCTGTACAACATTTTTGACGCAACCAGGTCACGTTCAGTTTGAGCATAAACAAGCTTCGCGCGTAATTCTGCTTACTCAGAAATTTAAGCGACAATTATTGGGTTATAATATGTAGCGTTCTGTTGAGCAAAGATACAACATTTTCGCTATAGTTTAAAACACTGTTTTACAGAATAATAAATATCGTTAACAGATGGCTACTTACAGTGATTTTTACCAACTTCGACAGTTTCCTACGACTACATTAATGTTTCAATAATACAATAAATGGATTCGTAGCAAAGTATAGACTTTAATTTATATTCTGAAAATATCATTAAAATTTGACAGTTTTATTTATTCTAAATTCAAATAGACACAACTGCTTACAATGATAGCACACGACAACTAGGGAGGCATTTTCGACATCCTGTACCACGCCCTGATAGCTGGGCATGATGGCGTTTTGCTCCCGTACCTTGCACGAAAACGACAGTGGATCCACTAATTTGATTTTATCTATATAACTTGTTCCATGCCTGCTGTATCGCTATTTTATTTTTTTTCGCAGACTTCACAGTACATGGAAACAAACTTCAAGTTAGCATAAACAATATGTAAATAACAGCTTCTGTAATTTGCTGTTTCCAAAATATATGCAATCAAAATTGTAAAGACATTTTTGCAATATGTTCAATGCAGGGCACATTAGTCGTTTTGTATGTATTTTATGCGTATGTTTAGAGATACACAGCTTCGAAGAAAACGTTTTTAACCATTTTGGAGTAACCTGAAATTGTATTTATAAAGTGGGCGAAGTCTTCAAATCATTCAACAGGCCTTGTATGGGGTGTGTTCTTTACGTAGATCCGTATGTTGGGTGCACGTTTGAAAGTTTCGCGGAAAAGGTGTATCATAAACACTCTGAAACGCAGTTAATGTGCGAGGTAGGCGGACCCTTTAAGGTAACTGCCACGGTACGAAGTGTATTTATCCCCGGCCTATCACAGCATCGTAAACTCCGCCGCGCCCGGCTAGCGATTCTCACGTATTTCTCTCGCGAACAAAACATCTGGCATCTTTCGAATCTGTCTCGATGCTAAGTAGTTTGCAAATTAATCGACTTAGCTTTGGTGGATTAGGAAAAGCTTTCTGAGTGTGGATTGCAAATGCGTGTGACTGCGCTCATACTCGCCTTCACCCCGCACAGCAGCAGGTGGCGGTAACCGAGCGAGGAGGCACAACGGTAAAACGTCTTGTTTTTCAACTTTTCTTTTTGTGAACGACCAATGGGCAGGCTGAGGGTCGAAGTCCACCCCCTGATGTGCGTCTAGATTCCATTAAAGTTCCTCTCCAAAAGTTTGCCTGCAGGTCTGTGAGCTGCAACTGGCCATACGCGAAAATGCAACCTGCACAACAAGAGAGCATGGTGGAAGAANAGGTCTGTGAGCTGCAACTGGCCATACGCGAAAATGCAACCTGCACAACAAGAGAGCATGGTGGAAGAACCCATATGAAACATTCTGTATTTTCCGGATGAACACCTGTCTCGGTCGAGCAGTAANAAGAGAGCATGGTGGAAGAACCCATATGAAACATTCTGTATTTTCCGGATGAACACCTGTCTCGGTCGAGCAGTAACGTGTGATGGTTTGAAAGATGGAGTGTTGACAGATGGATTCCGAAAATCTTATTGTTGCAGCTTGCATTCATTTTGTCGTACGAAGTTGTACGCGTCCCGAACCACTACAGTCTGTGCTACGCGTTTCACTTCGTGCTAAGTACATGCCGTATAGAAATACAAATGTGCTACGTTTTATCCGAACCAGACTGTACACGTTTGCAAGGATGGCATTCCATCGTGTGGCCTGCGCAGCAACAGGTGGAAGGTAGTAAGTAACCTTGCTCGGTTACCGTACATAACGCAATATTGAACACATATTGCAGTATGGCGGAGATCCGTTTGATATCCTCCCCCCTNCGAAGAAACCCGAACCACTTTGTGTTAAAATAAAACCAATGAGACAGACGAAAGAAATTATGTACTTGAACGCGGTGAAGGTCACGTGTCAAGGTAAGACAAGTGCACAGACAAAATATCCCAATTACTACCTTCCTAACTGGTACTTTTAAAAACTACGTTACGTCAATCGCCTCTCCGTGTATGGCGCTGGACTTGCGTGTAGTCTCTTAGTACTACACATAACTTCAAATTATTATTTTGTTTAGCCTTTCTTTAGAAAGTTTATAATTTTTTGTATCTTACTTTGCAAAGTAAATATAGTCTCATTAGATCACTTTTCTGTCTATGGCTCTGTGTGTGTGAGTGTGTACGCTGTGCGTTTCCGGGCGAGTGTCCCTTTAAAAACTTTTGAACGCGTTAACCGAGTTTTCCCAAACTCGGTACACATGTAGAAGGCAATAAGGACGTCTAAGTATTATAATGTTTGGCCACTCCAAATGCTCATTTTCAAAACGGTGGCTATTTTTAAATTTAGTGAGATACATCATATCTCGGGAACTATTTCACCGAATTAAACAAAACTTTGTGTGTTGACAGTACATCTTGTAAGTATTGAATTTAGAGATTTATATCGTTGTCGGTGCGCCACTTCGGATGGACAGCATTAAATGAAAAAATAAAGCGTTTATGCTGTAGGCCCACCTCGAAAACTACTCAACCGATTCTCTACTAATTTAGTACTGAGCAAAACTATGGTGGTTCATGTAAACATGTACAATTTAAATGTCAAACGCACTTATTTTCAAAATGGTGGACATAAAAGTATTAAGATTTTATTTGCTATAGCTACCACATCTTTCGGTCAATTTCGGCTAAACTTTATATGCTGGAGGTATATATCACATGCATAATTTAAGTTAACACATAGCTACATTGTTCTGCCGTTTGAAGAAATAAAGTTTTATGTCATATATTGGGAAGTAATGAATCGATTCCTACCTAATATGGCAAGCAAGTAATACTACGGTAGGCCATATAAATTCGTATTTTTACAAGACGTCTGAGGGGCGTATCTGAATTCGTGAGCGATGGGGGTATTATTAAAAAATTAAAGAAATATTTTTAATTTATTGAGACAGCTACTATTTACAACATTAAATTATAAATCTCCACTATTACTCGTTTTATTTCTCAGTGAGAGCGATATTTAATGTATATTTTAACTCCAATATCGGCCTTCTTAATGTTTCTGTTCGGTTATAGTCAATTAACTCGTACTCATTATTAACACACTTTCAGTCTGTATGTTGCCATCATTTGCAATCTCTTTCACTCACGCACCCAGTCTAATAGTCCAGTCTGCCAGTCGCACTCTTCACTTCTCTGATGTTTGTAGTCGCAGATTTTCCTTCCGCTGGTCACTTCTGGCTCTACTCGTTGCTCTTCTAGCTCGTCGTCTATCGTTTAACGTTGCACAATCGCCCAGACTTCCGACTCTCATAAACTCCCGACTTGCGGGCCCGACGCGCATTTATACCATCGCCGGCCTTGATCTGGAAGGTTCAACGCACCCCGAGTATGGCTGAGAGAAACTAGGGCAGTAAACCACTAGAAAATTATTCAGATAGACGGCAGAAATTCAATCTGCCGAAGGTCAGGAGCGCGCGAGATATTGGCGTAATTGCTGTGGCGTGCAGATGCTTCCCTTTATGACTCGCTGCCCATATTGCGTAACCACTCTGACCTTTGCACACGGTTTCCTAGCTCCAGTGGGATAGGACAAGAATGCGACGCAAGGCACCAACATATAACAGTATGTGTTAAGTGGGTTAGACACTTATTTTCAGAATGGCAGTCATGTAAACATTAAAGCTTAATCTACGGAACCATGAAACCAGTTTCATATAAACATTAAAGCTTAATATACAGAATCATGAAACCAGTTTGAACTGGTAAAATCTATTCAAGCCTCATATGAGCTTTTTCATAAACTTATTTCTCTGCCATTTTAGAAAATAGCACCACATATAAGATTAAGCTTTTGGGTCCTATCTCGGAAAACAATTACGCAATTGCCACCAAATTCAAGCGAAATGCTATACTTTTGTAGTCCATGTAAATTTATATGACTTCACCGAACTTTATAAAATGGCAATTTCCCTTGCAATCATCAAATATGATGGAAAACAAAATTTTTATCCGCCATTTATTAAGATCTTCACATTAAATAAATTAGGTTTAATGCCAAATCTCGGGTACCAATCAACCGATTGCCACCATATTATACAGGAATGTGGTGCTACGATTGGCAATGTAATCTTACGTGATTTAAGTGACTCAGACGCTTCACGAATTAAGTAGCTCAGACATTTATTTTCGAAGTGACGGCCCTGTAAATATTCCAGTTCAGTAAACTCTATCTACCAAAACATCAGATTGATAACATTTGAAGTTGTTGCTCCTATTCCTATCTTCGTAATGCAGTAGGTTGCATACTAGCTAATTGTATTAGGTTTACTGGGTTAGAGTCCCGGGTAAGGCACATGCGTATTTGTAATGGTCTCACTACTGTTACATATGTTTCTGGTTCCATATCTTATGAAATTGCTGTCAACGTGACTTTAAAACCTGCCTATTATTTAAGCTTTTAAATACTTCATTAGAAATTATTTGCACCAATATAGAAGAATCTATAGACTCTTTACAGTAAAGTGAGCAGTTTTCCGGTCCTAGTCTTCAGCTCTTTTTTTTATCGTTAAACCACATTTAAAAAAAATCATTGTTATGTAAGTATTAAACACAGAATGTATATTCCACCACACTCAGAAGTTAACGTCTTAAGGCTAAAATAATATATATTTATTTACTATTATTGCAAATGCGAGGGCTTTGAAAAGTGCTCACTTTACCGTGAATAACTTATTAGCTCATTAGTAATATCAGTAACTTCTTGTATATTAGCCCTTTCGCTATTCGCGTACACAAATGCATGCACATTACATTAGAATACAATGTTTTACCAGCACAGTGCACAGTGCGGTCCATTGCCAAAGGTCTAGCTTGGGAATAACTGATTTTTAAATCGTGGTATTGCTCGACGTTGCGAGTTTTTCGTGTAATTACCACACTTTTAAAACTATTTTCTTCAATTTTATGGAAAAGTGGATTTAAACAATTATTCCTAATTCTTCGTAAATTTACGGACACATTGCTTTATCAGTGGCGGAGAATTTCACACAACTTTCTGTGAATTCAAGAAACTTCTCTGTAAATATGCTATTTGATTTTTCTCTACGTTATTCCGGTTTAAGAAGAGAGCCTACGAAAGAAACCTATAATTTCCATTACGCGGGGGTTTTACTAGGATATATGTATAGAAATGTTTTTAAACAAGTTTGGAACTCTTTATTCTGGAGTGGAATTTGAATACGAATGAAAAGTTTTGGAGCTCGTGACTAGGATGTAAAGTACAAATATGCCAGTTACAAAAATGTGACAAAATAATTTTTTTTCCGGTTTCCAATAATTTTTTAGTTTTGTGAGAGTTTCTGACTGTTACAGGTGCCTGAAGGTACTTGTTGATGATTATTGGAATAACACTAGGGGCCGGTTTCACCAACTGAGATAAATTTTGTGGCAATTATGGATAATTACATCGAGATAAAAAAATTCCAACTTACATTTTTATCTAGATAAAGTGATGCGTGTTTCGTTATGACTTATTCTTCTCCAAAAAAATCGATATATATTTATATCGTTTTGCCGAAGAAACAACCCTTGTGGCTCACTCAACAGTGGAAAACGTTTTATTGAAAATAAAATTTTTAAGTAGTTTTTAGAAGTATAGATGGTACTTTCACGAAAAGAAGCAACAAAACCAAAATTTATTGTTGAGGTGAAAAATATCAAGTTGTATTTAGTGACAGAGAGTGTTAACATAATCTAAATTAGCAGATGCCAAGTAAAATGTTGCAGAAGAGAAAATGAATATCCATATCACCGAAAAATTGCATTTTCTGACATGTTCCATCTTCACAATATCTAATATTATCGATTATTTGAATTTTTTCCTCTACACTGGAACACTGGAAAGTTTCCCTGGACTAGCGTTGGTTTTTAGCAATCACCAACGTAATCAGCATATATGCTGAAGTAAATGCCATACGGCGAAAATTAAACTTCTGAAATTTCAGACTAAAAATTTAAAACGTATTATACAACTCATACATTATTAATGTTTTTTTTTTTTTTTTTTNAATAAACGTGTGTTGAAATTAAACACGAATGTTTTCTAGAGTAAAATGTAACCACTGCTATTATTATTACCAAAAATAGTTTTCATTCATCAACACTTTCCTCACAAATCTTGTATTAATTTTTGGCTACTTTTCCAAATTCTAGTTTATTACTGTATAATATGACGCAAATAATCTAGAAATAATTCATACTTTCGTCACTTTCGAGATTTCTTTGCTAATATCCCGATTATGGGATTTTATCCAGTTAAGTCGGTGGTTAAAATATTTTCTTCCGATATACAGAGAAAATAGATCGAAATAAGGTGCGTGCTGGTACTTTATAGACGGATAATCGTGATAGTTCGGCACTTAAAGTGGATAAAATAATGTTATATATACATAATTACAAAAAAATAAAAAAATTAATATAATAAAAAAAAACAAATTAACATATATATATATATATATGTACCCAAAATGACGCACCGACTTGATAGTCTGTTTCAGGTCGGGAAGAAGAAAATAACACAGAAGAGCAGATAGGAGGAGACCTCCTTTGACTAGCATACGAATTGCTTCTGGAACCAAGGGCCCCTCTAGCATACTAACAATGATTTCTTTTCTCAAAACAGGTCTGCACCTTCATAGATCAGGAAAATAAAATTCACCCCTCCCCCCACCCCCCTACACCACTTTTTTTTGCAAGTTATCGTAATTGATATTAAATAAATCAGACTATGAATAAAATTGCTCTTACTTTCAATTTCCAAGCAATTTGCTGAAAAGAATTCAATTTTAGAATATATTACTTTGGACTTTCTCGTAAAGCAACCTACATTACCTCCTGATAATCAATTTAAGCACCTTCAGCGCCAAGGGAAAACAAAATGTAAGCCATAAGCAAATGCATATATTAATTTATATTTTTCTTACATTTAATTGTTTTATTGAGTTATTATTCAATATATACTAAAAAAAATTTAAATGACTAAGCGCGTTCAGCATATACATATAAATAAATATGGAAAAAATATTTCTTTTATAATATCACTACACGACCACACGATGAAACGTACCCCTTGGGCTGCCCCGGGAGACTAGGGACTCACCCACACATTACATGCTAAATTAATTAGCATACTTACACACAACAGAGCAACATGTCAGACAGACATCATGACACTGACATCCACTTCAGCCGGGAGGCTGGAGGGAAGCTTTACTCCCCCACCGAACACAAAAACAAGTAACTTTACTTTAAAATAGGAAACCCCCAAAAAACAGTCTTCATACTCGCCCGGTGCCCAAAAAGAAACAGCTACATGGCGCTCGCCGCCGACCCAATGTTTTGAGTATGTTTCGGGGTGCATTTGTCTCTAAAAACAGCCTGTGAATTGTGGTAGTCTAGGATCCCGACCTAACGACACCAAGGCCATTCGGAGATGTATGAGGTTCGGCGGCGGACAGCGGCTCTAGATAACGTGCTCTTGTTCGACGATGGAAAGTGTTCAGGAAAGTTATTTGTGCTGCCACTGCAAGAAGATCTTTCCTAACAAAAGCAACTGCAGACAGCATGAAGCTGGTTGTCGTCAGAATACAGAGCGTACTATGTTCACATGCGAAAAGTCTCAATATGAGTTTGGACGTTGTAGCAGCTTGAAAAGACACCTTGCAACGTGTAAGGGTCTCCCTGCACTCCCTGCCAAGCGATATCCGCTAAGACATCCATGCAACTATTGTGGGGTGACGTTTACGTATAAATACGATGCAAGAAGCCATGAGATAAGTAAATGTGCTAGGAGCACCATTCGTATGACATATCAGTGTGATATGTGTTGACGAATGTATGCACGTGTTGAAAATTTAAATAGACATTTGAATCTTTGTAACTGGAAGTATACAGGGACCACTGAGGAAGAACAACAAGGCTATCCTTCATCTTCACAATTTAAGTTGAAAAATTACTCACAGGCTGTCTCTAAAGGTGTATCGGATATTACATTTTCTGCATCATCAACATCTGATTGTACAACGTGGCCTAAGTCAGTGCTCTGCAATCCGAAGCCTAATGCTAATGGCTTATTTCTGAAGCAATCTGCATTCAGGGGTCTTCTAAAAGATTACGTTGCGCTGAATATGTCAAATATAGAACACCATGTTTGCTCGTTTCAGTCAAGTATGAAGCATATTATGACAAACGAACTTATCAAAGAGGTGAAAAAAATATGATGCTGTAAAATATAACATATGGTTGAACTGCAGCTGTACGAAACCAGAGCCGTACGATGATGAATATGAAACTAGAGCCTTCAAGACCTATAATGTAGCTGTGTATGATGTTGAAAAAAATGGAAACACTATTGATACAAGTATACACAATTTATNAAATTACTCACAGGCTGTCTCTAAAGGTGTATCGGATATTACATTTTCTGCATCATCAACATCTGATTGTACAACGCGGCCTAAGTCAGTGCTCTGCAATCCGAAGCCTAATGCTAATGGCTTATTTCTGAAGCAATCTGCATTCAGGGGTCTTCTAAAAGATTACGTTGCGCTGAATATGTCAAATATAGAACACCATGTTTGCTCGTTTCAGTCAAGTATGAAGCATATTATGACAAACCAACTTATCAAAGAGGTGAAAAAAATATGATGCTGTAAAATATAACATGTGGTTGAACTGCAGCTGTACGAAACCAGAGCCGTACGATGATGAATATGAAACTAGAGCCCTCAAGACCTATAATGTAGCTGTGTATGATGTTGAAAAAAATGGAAACACTATTGATACAAGTATACACAATTTATNTTCAAGACCTATAATGTAGCTGTGTATGATGTTGAAAAAAATGGAAACACTATTGATACAAGTATACACAATTTATGTTATGAGGAAGAAGAAATGATAACCAAGTGTTCGGGTTGGACCCTGGCATCGGTAAATCATCTAGAACTGAGAATGAGTGGGCTCAAACCACTTAGCATATAGGCACATACTGATTTTCCTCAACCACACTACATATAATTACAACTGCCTTCAACTGACAGGATGGTGATATAAATTATTGCAACCATATAAAACTGTCCGGTTATTAAACANAATTACAACTGCCTTCAACTGACAGGATGGTGATATAAATTATTGCAACCATATAAAACTGTCCGGTTATTAAACAGAACTATGCGGCTTCGATACTGCATGAAGGCAACTCTCTGGGGTTAAACACAGGGGGTTTGGCACTGAGGTCTCAGTAATGAGGAATCAGCAGTGAGGAGTCAGCACTAAGGGATCAGCAGTGAGGGGTCAGCACTGAGAGTTCGGCACTAAGGGATCAGCAGTGAGGGGTCAGCATTGAGAGGTCGGCACTAAGAGATCAGCAGTGAGTGGTCAGTACTGAGGCGTCGGCACTGAGGGATCAGCAGTGAGGAATCAGCAGTGAGTGGTCCGCACTAAGGGATCAGCAGTGAGGGGTCAGCACTGAGAGTTCGGCACTAAGGGATCAGCAGTGAGGGGTCAGCACTGAGAGGTCGGCACTAAGGGATCAGCAGTGAGGGGTCAGCACTGAGAGTTCGGCACTAAGGGATCAGCAGTGAGGGGTCAGCACTGAGAGTTCGGCACTAAGGGATCAGCAGTGAGGGGTCAGCACTGAGAGGTCAGCACTAAGGGATCAGCAGTGAGTGGTCAGTACTGAGGCGTCGGCACTGAGGGATCGGCAGTGAGAGGTCAGCATGNGGCACTAAGGGATCAGCAGTGAGTGGTCAGTACTGAGGCGTCGGCACTGAGGGATCGGCAGTGAGAGGTCAGCATGGAGGGATCAGCAGTGAGGAGTCAGAGTTAGGGGTCAGCACTGTGAAACAGCGTATGACATGTACAACAGCATGCAAACCTTCACCGAGTGATCAACAATTACATGGAAAACAATGATAATACTGTGTCAAGACCTTTTGTAAATGTTGCAATGCATGACACCATGAAATAGTGAATGTTCGAAGAAACCTACCTCCAGAAGACTAGCATGTCACATGTGCGGTGCAACTATTGGTAGAAGGGAAAATTTAAAGATACACACTTGTACATGTAAAGGGAACGCACCTTCGCTTGACTCGAGACAGAATACATTGTACCTATTGCCGGACTGGTACTCATCAGTTAGAAGAATGAGCGCAGGGCTTATTTGTATGTTCTCTGGTTTAAGTGTAGTCCTGAGTTCTAGCTGGGTAAAGAACTTGTCTGCAAGAAACTGTTGAGGACGTGACTGTATTGTAATGTGGTTAAATAACTAGATAAAATTACTGGTAAATAAAGGATACATGCAAAAATATGCTTTAATCTCGCTGAAGAAATGTGCTAGTAACTATGTATATAGAGCAAGANGCTGAAGAAATGTGCTAGTAACTATGTATATAGAGCAAGAGCTATGTTCAGTATATACGCGTGCTGCTACTTTGGAAAGAGCTTCAGTATTTTTTGCATGAAGATGTCACAAGCTGATTATTTTACNTCAGTATTTTTTGCATGAAGATGTCACAAGCTAAAGCCTGATGTAGAGTTTACCTCTATGGATGTACCTTCTTCCACGGTTGGAAAATTACTAGTAAAAAAGTGATGCTACTAAAGATCTTCATCAAAAGCTGCAATGCTCGTCGACATGAGAAAAGCGAATGTTAAAAAGGATTGACCTCATAACCACTATCATATATTAACTGTGGGACTGCATTTGGTAGGAGTGATAATCTAAAAGGACATACTGGTACATGTAAGGGTAACACGCCTTTGCTTGGCACGAGACAGCATGCATTGAACTTATCCGTACACGAAAAGGCTATGACTAGCCTTCCTGCTGATTCGTCGTGTAAACTAACGCTGGTTCGAGCACCCAGAACATTACCCGGGAGTGCATCGTGTTCGAAAACAGTATGTGAAGGAGGAAATACGAGTGTTGCAGACATTTACTATGAAGAGCGCAAGCCATACAGATCGTCAGAAGTTGTGAACAACAAACATGCAACCCTAACATATAAAGTTAAAAACGAAGATGTTACAACTATCCAGGACGTCGAGAACGAAAACGTAACCTCCAAATATGCTGGTAATGACGTGAAATATGCATATTCTACTGATGATGAAGTGCCGACATCTGCAAAGCAAAAGCGTAAACGTGTTTCTGAAGATAGAGGCTACTTGAAGTTGAGGCAGAAGAAACGCAGATTCGAACACTGTACTCTGGCCCAGAGGTATCTCGCAACCTACTCATCACGGAAGAACATACATAAAGACATGTATCGTGAACCTTCTGCGAAAAGTGTTGTGGAGTCTATCTTCTTATTTTATGAAGACACAAATGACCTGGTTGATAGATTGCGGGTGTTGGTTCCATTGCACAGAATGTGGATATCTTTCTGTCAGTGAAGAGATAAATTGGTTTTTTAATAATCTCAGAGCGTATGTGCGTGATTTATTTACGAATAGGAATAAATACAAAAAAATAATAATTTAAGTCTAATTTTTTAAATTTTTTTCGTTTAATTTTTTACNGACCTGGTTGATAGATTGCGGGTGTTGGTTCCATTGCACAGAATGTGGATATCTTTCTGTCAGTGAAGAGATAAATTCGTTTTTTAATAAACTCAGAGCGTATGTGCGTGATTTATTTACGAATAGGAATAAATACAAAAAAAATAATAATTTAAGACTAATTTTTAAAATTTTTTTCGTTTAATTATTTAAATTTTTTTCATCTGAGAACGTATCTACCTCTATGTGTTTGTAAATGCCTGGTAGACTGCAAGTATTTTCGATTTANAATTTTTTTCATCTGAGAACGTATCTACCTCTATGTGTTTGTAAATGCCTGGTAGACTGCAAGTATTTTCGATTTACTTATACAGAGTATGGCTGTGTACAAATATCTGTTGGGGATAACTTTCATTGTAAGATGCGAGGTTATAAGGATTTTATCTATTTATACACATATCTGATCAGTGTACCTAATTGTCACAATACTTGCACTCACTTCCTGATGGACAAAAAACATTGTCTTTATACTTCTTGCTTTTACTCTTGAAGCTATCACTTCAGGCAAACACTACGTTGTCGTTATCACAGCGTTAGTTTAGTAGTCGATGGTGAAGGAACAGTTACAACCTTCACGACGTTCAGCACTAAAGCTGCTAGTAAATGCCGCGCTGCAATACATCCATTCACTTCCCGATGAACAACAAACATTGACTTTGAACTTCTGGCTATGCCTATTCAGACAATCACTGCGAACACCACGTCGCCGGTATTGAAATGGAAAGTCCTGTATGCAATGCTGAACATTCAATAGCTACTCTATTGTCGTCGTGATGTAAGGAGCGAATCACCAGAGCTCCTTGCTGTTGCCGGTGCAGTCTATGTCACCGATGGTAAGTCCTCAACCAATGATTGCGTTTTCATTTTGTAACATTGTATGCGTTCGCGGTATATGAGTGTAGACGCAACGATCTGCTTCCCGCCATGCACGACAACGAAGTGAGAACATTTTTTTTTTCATAATGTATGCTTCCATACCATTTACCACTAGATGGCAGTTCGTGTTGACCGTTTCGGTCTGTCACAGTGCGACCTGCTTGTTAGTACTTATAAAGGGCTGGTAGGCTGCAAGTATTTGAGATGAACATACATGGATTATGGTTATGCACAAAATATTTTTTGGTTATATAGATCATGGCAACTGTTACATGATGCATTTGATACTTAAATACATAGAGATAACACAAACGTTTTAATGGCTTATCGTGTTGTAGTTTTTACCTGTGAAATGATTCGTCTCTCTAGGGGATTGAACCTGCGATATCTTGTTCTCAAGGATGGTGTACTGTCTCCAGCGCCGTTAGGGTACATTAGATATTTCCTATAAAATTTCAATAGTAAATGTAAAAAATTACCATGTTTATCGTTTTGAAGTTAACATGAATGTGTTGTCAAGGCGGTGTAATTACAATAATTGCAAGTGCCGAGTTGCTTTCTTGGTCGGTGATGTAGACCATGCACGGAATGGCAGGATAGTCATTGTGGCCTGTGCTTCTGTTCAGTTCACATCGATAGCTACGAGATGAACTCGTGGTCTCCAGGTATTCTGTGTATGAAACAGCTAAAACAGTTTTGTTTTTAGTTAATTTAAACCTCGTCTCTTTATGTTTAGGGTTTTCTAAAAGCAGAGTACATACATAGTTGAAATGTATACGTGGGCATCCTAGGTTCTCTAACTGAAAACTATGTAATGTTGTATACTTTCTCTATTTCAGTTCTTCAGTGAGAATTCAAGAGTGTTCTAGCACTAGAATATATGCCATTATGGTAAAATAGTACTTGAAAAACTAAGCATGTAATCAATATGTTCTAATATAATATAAAAATGAAAATTATTTGGTTGAACTAATTATATTGTATAGTGATTGGGTCTTTCTTACTTGCATTTTACTTCGTGTAAATTTTGTTTATTTGGTCGCACGATTTGTAAAGTGCTTTTCAATTGTACATCTCAGTTTTAACTGAATTAAAATTTATTTAACAGAAATCGCTGTAATTATTTATTTTGATCAAGTAAAAGCTTTTCTCCGCGTTTGAATCCGAGAAACGCGGAAGCAATAAGGGCGACATTGCCACGCGCATCAAGTGCGTCATGACCACTAAGCACAAGGCTCTGAACTGGCTTGCAGTGTTTCGTCGTGCAGCGTGTACCTATTTAACTTTAAGCGGTGACTCCTTTAAAAATTTTTTGATGGAAAATCTTGGGGTAAAGTTTAACGCAGGGCCACTGAGTATTTCTGTATGTCGCTGACGCGTATATTTCGAGGTACAGCGCTTTGGAAAAGCTGTTTTGATCCATGTTGGAGTGCTATGAAATGGTGCTTCTAATGTGCGTGATGTCTTAAAAACACTCAATAACGGGCCTTGTCTGAATCGTGTGTTCTCTTTGTAGATCACTGCATTGGACGCACGTTTAATATAGTCTATTCACGGTTTCTTAAAAGTTTTTTGAATCACACCTTTGAAAAATCACCTATGCCTGACGTATAGTTTTTCTTAGATTTGTCATGTATAACACGCTTTTTATATTTCAGTAAACAAAAATNTCACCTATGCCTGACGTATAGTTTTTCTTAGATTTGTCATGTATAACACGCTTTTTATATTTCAGTAAACAAAAATTTCTTATTTTTGTTAGACTTGAACTTTAACATAGAGCATATTTACAAATTGTAATATTTCCATTGTAATTAGTAGGCCAATGAAGAAATACAGGAATAAAATATGCGTTTTGGTAATATCTAGTAAGAAACATTTCTCATGCAAAATATTACAGAAGTGAGTGCGCACGAATGCGGTGCGTTGTCCTTTTGCTGTAATTTTCTAGGCTTTTGTTAAGCTTTGTCTTGAGCGGAGAAACGGCCTAGGAGTAGAACTTGAGAAGGGCTGCAGAGGAGTTGGAAGTAACCATTAACGGACTGCAGTTTCGAGGGGAAACGTGTATTACAAACACTCTGAAATGCAGTTCTAGCGCCAGGCAAGCGGGAGCCTTCAACTCTGCTGAGCATTCGGCGACCAAGTTGTGGGCGGCCCGTTGAAAATCAGCCTTCTGTACTCGCGATCGTTTATCGTCCCTCCGTCTTTGTCCAACGGACATTTTTTTTTTTTTTCCTTCTTGGCGCGGAACTTGGCGGGCAAGGTCAGGCCTCGCGCGATGCTGGACGGGAACTACCCACACGTCGTACCGGGCGTGGTCCCGAATTAGAAAAAAAAAAATTATAATAACGTTCGCCTCCACGGGCGGTGTCCGCCTGGCCGAGCGGCAGATTTCGCACGCACTTCCTTCGCCCCGAGTGCTTGCGTTGAGTTACCATGGGATAGAGGCTGTTCACGTTCAAATGAGCACTTTTGAAATAAGTATTTCAAAAATTTCACTGCTGATGCCTGCATACACATTAACGCGCAGACTGACTGGCATGATGGAGTCCAGTAAGGTTGGCAACGACGGAGCGAAAGTAGTTCCATGTCCTAACGATGAGTAATAGATGAGTTGAGAGATTTGGGTGGCTCTTAACAACGAGGTTTCGATAGCCGATGAAGGTGAAATGAGGTGAGAATGGAGCAGCGCCGGAATGCAAGGGGTCGGGGGAAACGGGAGATCCACGAGAAAACCCGCCGACCAGCAGCATAGTCTGGCACGATTCCCACGTGCGAAAATCCGGGAATCGCCCGGCCGGGGATTAAACCTGTTTCACCTTGGTGGGAGGCAAGCAGCCTAACCGCTTAGCCACTGCGGCCACCTGCCACAAAATTAGGGAATTGCTAATTTCCACCTATAAAGTGTGGTCCAGGTTTTCTCCTCCGGGTAATTGTGTAGTTTAAATATTAAAATAGTGATATTTACGCCATGGTTTTGCAGAAATATGATACTCTAACAAAACCACATTTCCTTGTCACTTTCTAAAATATTTATACCAAATACAATTATGAAAACTTTTTATCATTTGTAGAGTGAAATGATTTTGTGATTATTCATTTCTAACAATTTATAAAAGTTATATTAGTTTTATTAAAAATCGGTTAAAGTATTGTGTTACATGGACCAATAACGTTGTATGTGAGGAATAAATCTATGAAGGCAGCCCTGCTTAGGATCTGCTTCTCTTCTCACTTTGTATCCTTCCGCCATATATAAAATTTATATTGTCTTGAGCTTTACCACTTTATTCATCCATCATCCAAGTGACACATTGGAAGTACTTTATGAAAGTAAATGTGTTGAAAACGTGGAAATGTATGCTCTTAGGTGTATAAAAAGTGAAAAAAAGCTGAAATTATTAGCTATAAATTTAAATATTACACTCGCAATACAACATAAAGTTTCAGAACTATTTTCATAACATCGCTTTCAACTTTACTGGGTCTCTGCATGCCAGTGTGTATGTAGTTTGAGGCAATTATTTTTTTTCAAAGGTTTATTTCAAAAGTGCTCACTTTACCGCGAACAGCCTTTATAAAAGGTATGCCCAACTTGTGGCCTAATGTGAATGTGAAGAACGTGAATCGCCCTCTAAAACAGGAAAATTACAAACATTCAGTAAAAAATATTGAAAACTGTTTAAGATTTAAAAAAAATCAAGTTCACGCAGTTTATCAGCAAACGAAGATAAACCTGTATAAAGGTATAACATTCCCATTCAGAAACAAAAAAAAGTTGCTACTCTCACATAACAGTTTCATTGGCAGTCCTCAATATTTGATAAAATTTGCAAGACGGATTATTAAATACATTATCTAAACGTACAAAAATGTTCGCCTTGTAACACGTAAACCCCTTTTCATTTTTCCGAGAATAGAGCCACCACATATAAAATTGGCCGTACAAAACCTTCGACGTAGGCAACCTGCTTGACTCATGTGCCACTTAGTTGCCTACTTACAAAGCAGTATTCGACATGAGGCCGAAAAGCGCAAGAGCGATAAGGGTGAGACTGTCACGCGCATCAAGTGTGCCATCGTCTGTACGCGCAGTGATCACATCTGGAGTGCAGTGTTGTTCTCGTCGTGCTGCGTGTGCCTATGCTAATGAAATACGTGACCCGGTCATTTTATTGGTGGAAAGTCTGTAGCAAGGTTCAATACAGAGTCCTGTAGTAGTTTCGCGAATTCAAAATACGTGACCCGGTCATTTTATTGGTGGGAAGTCTGTAGCAAGGTTCAATACAGAGTCCTGTAGTAGTTTCGCGAATTCAAGCTATAATAATCTGAAGGTGTCTTTTTTTTTTTTTTTNAAGTCTGTAGCAAGGTTCAATACAGAGTCCTGTAGTAGTTTCGCGAATTCAAGCTATAATAATCTGAAGGTGTCTTTCTTTTTTTTTGGCTATTTTGAAGAGCTTCAAAATATTGTTTTAAATAAGTTTGATAATTTGAAAGTAGTGTTCCTCCCTAGTCTGAAGTATTATTTCTTACTGTGTGCAAACAGATTGTGAGTGCAGTTATAGGGCAATAACTGACTTGCCATATTAGAACCCTTTGTTTATTTTTTATTTAAATTTCAAGGAGATCATTTCAAAAATGCGATTATAGAGATCTTCATACTTTCTATAACATTGATGTATTGACACAAAAACCTGAATACAGTGACAATCAAAGTAACAGAAAATATAAAATGTCAATACTTCTCGCCGTTTAGAGCTACCAAATCATTCACAATCATTTACGTTACAAAATTCATAAAAACTAATCTNTATTTAAATTTCAAGGAGATCATTTCAAAAATGCGATTATAGAGATCTTCATACTTTCTATAACATTGATGTATTGGCACAAAAACCTGAATACAGTGACAATCTAAGTAACAGAAAATATAAAATATCAATACTTCTCGCCGTTTAGAGCTACCAAATCATTCACAATCATTTACGTTACAAAATTCATAAAAACTAATCTNATCAATACTTCTCGCCGTTTAGAGCTACCAAATCATTCACAATCATTTACGTTACAAAATTCATAAAAACTAATCTGTTATAAAACTTTTTCTTTAAGAAATAATGCCGGCTCTTCATTCGCAGCCAACGTGACTCGAAGAAAGCCATTTTCTGTTTAGTTAAAATAAATTATGCAGTAATTAATGAGAATATTTATTTAAAAAATTTTGTTTCAAATAAATCTCCCCGTCTACCTGGCAACCTTATATTTGTTACTGCGTGTTTGGAATACATACTGTAAACAGAAAATAGTTATTGTGTTTGCAGTCTGTTTTCATGCGAAATTAAATCAAACTTGCCTGAAACAAGTTCAGAACAAAACTTTCAATATACATTTACATTTTTCCAAAAACTTCTTTGAAGTACTTGAATAAAGTCAAAAACAGCAATTAAATTTTGATACGTTTTTATAACTTACAGCGTGAATCTGCGAAAGTTGTTTAGAGGACTACACTAAACATCGCTGCAGATTTTCCACCAGTAAAAATATGAGGCAATTTCTTGAAGTTCTATCACTAAACGCAACGTGTCAAAAAGACAGCCCGCCAGTTCAGTCCCTCTTGCACGTAGAGGCGACGGGGCACGTGAAAGGTTTACCAGTTTCCTTTATTCTGTCCCTTAAACAAAGAATAACTATTACAGGATTTCTTTCTCATTTAAGCTTCTAAGAAGAAAGAGATAGAAGATGTGTTAATAGTCCCTTAGCTCTTTTCCTTGCCCTCCAGTATATATGTAACATCTGAACTATTTACATATAATGATGACACAAAAATTAATAATACATTTTATTTCGAATTGCCGCGATCGTGTAACGATCAGATTTCTTGCTCCCTGACGAACAGGGTTCCATTCTCGTTGCGGTTCAATCTCTGTCTTCGTATGTAGGAAACGTGACGGACTTTCCAGTTTGCCAGGTGGGTTATCCCAGGGTACCCACCAATACATTCGCCACTGCTCAATCCTTACTTCACTTCTCTCATCGGTGTTTGAGACCTCCGCTNCCAGGGTACCCACCAATACATTCGCCACTGCTCAATCCTTACTTCACTTCTCTCATCGGTGTTTGAGACCTCCGCTATTTAGTTCCACCCAAATGCCTATCTCACGTCTGTACTGAAAGGCAATAAATAAATTAAAATGGCGCTTGATATGGGGCTTTAACCTTGAACCAGCTCAGAGTTGCAGCAGCAGCGGCAACTCACACAGCAGGCGGAAACTAAGGAGAGAAGCTAATATAGCAGCCCACACATGCCCTGCCGCCCACATCAGCAGTATTNCCAGGGTACCCACCAATACATTCGCCACTGCTCAATCCTTACTTCACTTCTCTCATCGGTGTTTGAGACCTCCGCTGTTTAGTTCCACCCAAATGCCTATCTCACGTCTGTACTGAAAGGCAATAAATAAATTAAAATGGCGTTTGATATGGGGCTTTAACCTTGAACCAGCTCACAGTTGCAGCAGCAGCGGCAACTCGCACAGCAGGCGGAAACTAAGGAGAGAAGCTAATATAGCAGCCCACACATGCCCTGCCGCCCACATCAGCAGTATTNTCAAAAAGAAATAGCTTTACAAAATTTTACTTACCGCCCCACATCCTACCAATGAAGATGGCCCTCCACCACAGCTCACGAATAAACAGAAAGCCGCGGGCTACTATGAGAAGGCAGAAATGCAAGAATCGGCTCACCAATTGCCCAAACTGGAGTGCCACTACACGAGATCACTATGCAAGCGCGGAGGGGAGTGTCTATAGCGTGAGGGAGGCACAGAAACAAGTAGANGTGCCACTACACGAGATCACTATGCAAGCGCGGAGGGGAGTGTCTATAGCGTGAGGGAGGCACAGAAACAAGTAGATGGGAATCTCATTTCGCGGCTAATGAAGAACTTCAGAGAGCACTGCTTGTTTTTATCTTGTTTGTCCCTTTGTGTATTATTTCGCTTCATTCGTATACAATTTTGCATTTTCATAGATATGTATTGCCTAGCGTTGTTGGATCAGTGAAGTTATTACGCTGTTATTATTTTTACAAACACAAATCAGGAACGTTATTACCAATTTTTTCTCTTACGCGTATAAAACAGAAGAAACCTATTTATAGTATTTCAGATGGCACTTAACATTACACTTTTAATTAGGCGTTGGACATACAACCACTTTACACAATTCTCTATGATATTCAAGTGAGTGCTTACATTGAACGCAATTGTAAACACGGATTTTTTTTCTATCATTAATATACATACTTGTTNATATTCAAGTGAGTGCTTACATTGAACGCAATTGTAAACACGGATTTTTTTTCTATCATTAATATACATACTTGTTAGTTAAACGCAAACCAGCTGAAGACTTAGCATCTGTTTGGCTCCACTGGGACTCAGTAAGTGGCGTCCCGTTAATTAGACTCTCCTGTTTCACTGCAAACCCTCTGTAAGTGGTCAACCCATTAGTTTCCTTCACACAACACAATACTCACCTGTAATTAGCCTACAGAAGGCTTACATGTTGGGTGTTCCTATAAACCATACTTGACACCTTATAATACAGATATTAAAGGCCTACATGTTATATGCTTCTATTACACCACAGATTCCATTGTACTATACACATTAACATCAATAGAAACTTAGTATACCTAACTGTCATGTGCTTCTTTGATACCATACATTCTATAACATCGTAGATTCCATGACACCAAGGCTTCAATGAACCAATCTCATCTGTGACTATCATAGATTTTATGACATGATTCCTTCTGTGACAAAACAGCCTTTGTGGCCTCACATACATGTGTAGCCATGGTTGCCTAATAGTTCAATTGTGTACAACACTCATATGTTTAGATGGTGAAGGCTAATTGTTATCCACATGTTAAGTGCTCCTGTATCACCACAAACTTAGATAGTTTTTACGGCATAGCCGCAACGTACTTACCAAGCTCTCCTAAGAAACTACTGATGCTTATTTACATTAAACGCCTTCGCTTCCGGACCCAAAGGTATGAAAAATGAGTGAATTGGTGATCTTTTATCGTTCGTGAAGTAACTGCCATGTTATTTTCGAACAGATTATGAAGCTGTTTGCAGCAATCTTATTTACCTTGAAATTCCTCCCAAATGCATAAATCAACGAGCTAGTTTCTAGCCGCTCATTTCTGACCACGGAGACACCTGTGGTCTGGGCAGCGGGCTCGAATAATTTACCTCCGCGCGCGATCATTAGCGTGCAGCCTTCGCCGCNAGTTTCTAGCCGCTCATTTCTGACCACGGAGACACCTGTGGTCTGGGCAGCGGGCTCGAATAATTTACCTCCGCGCGCGATCATTAGCGTGCAGCCTTCGCCGCATTCCTGGGAACCACGCCGCCGGCAAGTATAGTCATTCCACTGTTAACTCGCCACTCTTTTCCGTACATTGTTTATCCTGTCGACGCACGTACAAATTAACATCATCGGGTAGCCAATTACTGGTACCTCGCTTCCATCAAATGACTTTATCAAGTTGTAAGAACTTAACTGTGTATAGCCCANGGGTAGCCAATTACTGGTACCTCGCTTCCATCAAATGACTTTATCAAGTTGTAAGAACTTAACTGTGTATAGCCCACTCACGTTTACTTCACACTTTTTTGAAGCCCTGCTTAAGTTCTACTTTCAAGATATTCCTCCGCCTCATGCAAACCAAGCTTAGAATATTACACCAAAGGGACAACGCACCACATTCGTGCGCACTAAGTGTAATAACATTTTTATGAGACTATTCCTTATTAGGCGTTACCAACACACATTTTTTTTACTAAATTTATTCGTATTGGTTTTAAATGTAAAAATATATTTCATAAATATAAAATATGAGTAAATTTTTAATTTAAACAAAAATTAGTAATTTAAACGCTTGTGATACATGACATTTTAGAAAACAACCAAACACATCATACATGGGTTGACTTTTCAAATGTTTGATTCAAAACATGTGAAGAAGCCGCGAATGAACTATATGCTACCATTAAACGAGTTTTTACTTTAAGGACTCAGGCAGAATTTATAGTGCTTGTCAGTATTGCTATCCCAAATACCAGCAAGTCGTCTACATTCCTTCAGAAATTCTGCTTCATATAACACAAATAANAGTCAGTATTGCTATCCCAAATACCAGCAAGTCGTCTACATTCCTTCAGAAATTCTGCTTCATATAACACAAATAAGCTTCTGCAAGCTTGAAGAATTTTGCATACTACTACTCATAATGCAATGTTTACTATTACTAAAAAAAATACCTAAGTCTCTTTTATAAATAATGTAATTACGCATCGTTAATTACAATCTTCAAAGAATAAACTCAAGTCCTACTCAGAATATTGCAAACGTATCGTGCTACCATATTGTGAGGACATTCTTCCTGAAAAATAAACATAGTTGTGATAACATTTTAAGTTGAGGCCGGAGTGTCAGTAATATATTTTATTGGGGAAAAATAAAATAAGGGTATTATACGAGCACGTAAGTTACGAAAAACTTGGTCACGTGATCGAACATTAATTTGGCAACATTTCAACATCCAGCTACACCCATTTTGCTAAAATCCATATGACCTAAAAATGTATACGAATTTGGCTACGGTTGGCAACACTGGTGTTGGTGGTATTGAGGGTGGCCGGTGTACGCTGATTGGCAGTACATTAGCCAACAAAGAAGTGCAGAAGGTGATTACCGAAAACACAATTTATAATATCAAGTATGATTGAAGGTGACAAAAAATTCGTAGAAATTGTCGGTGTTCCATTATTAGTATTTAAAAACGTATTGAGCACCATGTCTGCTGATTCTTCAACTAACAGAAGATATATTCGGTAAAGCTGCTTCAACGGAAATCGTATACACTTGTGTAACATTATCAAAACACATTTTTATTTGCTGCTGGTGGTATTCACGTGACGGTAGCTGTGCCCACAGCAGCTATCAAAAGATAAAGTTGGTCACCTTCACCTACCATCCATCAACTACCACAATTACCACAAATTAAGAGGTTGCACGGGATGATCTGTTTGGCCCATCCGGAGGTACTCTCTGGTCTACGGATCAGGTGAGGATGGACTCGTGCTGGCAGTGGTTGACTCCGCATGCTGGAGGAGGCTCGGAGAGATCCCCCCCTCTTACTGAGGAGCCGGGCGGTGAGCAGGGCAATGCTCCGGGGGCGTCCCCGAGATGACGTCAGGGGTGTGGGTAGTGCTCCGGCCAGACCACACGCTTGGTAAACTGAGTGCTAGGATCTCAGGCCTTGTGGTAGGATATGCTCGGTGCGATCTGATAAATCAGATCGGGGCTACGCTCGGTGCGGCCTGATGAAAGGTCGGAGCTACGGATTTGGTCAATTTTGGTAAGCNATAAATCAGATCGGGGCTACGCTCGGTGCGGCCTGATGAAAGGTCGGAGCTACGGATTTGGTCAATTTTGGTAAGCGCTGGTCATGTCTGCGATGAGAGGGCGTGATCCCTCTTCTACGCCTACTGGGAGGCCGGGGTGCGGAATGGCCTCACGGCTAAGGGCGCCCCGTTAACAAATAAAAGCACAACTTTGGTTGTGTCTCATATATATATATTTATATTTATATAACTACCACAACTTCCAACAAGTGGTGACGTTACAGAGAAAGGAGCAACCAATCACTGCTCACCAACTAATGTACTACCTCGAGAACCACTAATTCTGCCAGAACACTTATGCGCATAAAAGAACGACCGCCAAATCTAAAAATCACACATTTAATTCGGTCTCAAAAAATTNTGCCAGAACACTTATGCGCATAAAAGAACGACCGCCAAATCTAAAAATCACACATTTAATTCGGTCTCAAAAAATTCAGCTACTCTTTGTATCTCACAGTCAACATTACTCTAAAGTTCTGTACAGCAGTGTTTTCATACAAATTAAAGAGAGAAGAGGGCAAATTTGCGAAGTGGTCAGATCACTCGCCTCCAATGGTGTGTGGTGAACTTTTGAAATGCAATCTGGCGTTAGCTCTGTGCTGTACTCTGTTTCTTGCTAGTTTACACTTCCACCATTAAAACGTAGCTCGGCAGGTGAAGCCAGAGGACGTGTATAATGAGTCCCTTGCCTGATCGTTGTGAGTGGTCGAAATACATTAAGTTCCCCTAGGCTCCNGCCAGAGGACGTGTATAATGAGTCCCTTGCCTGATCGTTGTGAGTGGTCGAAATACATTAAGTTCCCCTAGGCTCCACAATGATTATTGGTTCGTGAGGATGCACCGAGAATGTAGAGCAGTGGGCAAGCACCAGCTTATCTTGAAACAGTTCACCACACGCCACTACTCGCTTCCCAGGACAGCGAACCAAGTTCTATTCCCTCAAGGGAAAAACTCGCGTTTTAGTTGTGGGAAACATGGTTGACGTTGCAATTTGACCGACGGATTTTTTCCGGGTTCTCCCAATGTTCACACTATTACATTCCGTCGTTGCTCTTTCTTCACGTCTCTTCTCTCCAAATCGGCGCTGCGTACTGCCCGGATCGTCATCAGTCGTCAGTAATGGGCAGCGACTTGGCTCAAGACATGATTTCAAAATTGTTCATTTGCCAATGAACCGACTATAGCAAGCTGTTTACGTCGATAAACAGGACCCACACTGCCTGACCTCGTATATCACGTGGTGAAATGCGCGTTTGAGAGAAGGGAGGGGGTGTCTACGCACTTGACAAGTGGCCTTGAGGCGTGGTTTCCATCGCCCCGGGGCGTTGGTCCAGAACTGTCCATATTCGAAGGTCACGTCTGGAACCAGTCTGGAGTTAACGGCATTCGCCTCTGCGGAGCTATGAATAGGTGTTGCCTAGCTAGGCAACAGTTTATTATAGCGTTTTTTTTTTTAGGTGCCAGGAAATGGCGATTTCTTTGGCTGAGTTCACCGAGGATTTTTTGGGGCTTCGCGGTTCTGGGTTTGAACCCCAGGTTAAGACGTGGAAGAGTGTTACAATTTTTGTTCTGGTTGGAGGGTTTTCTCGGGGATCTGCCGTTTCCCCCGCCCTTGCATTCCGGCGCTGCTCCATCCCCCCNTTGTTCTGGTTGGAGGGTTTTCTCGGGGATCTGCCGTTTCCCCCGCCCTTGCATTCCGGCGCTGCTCCATCCCCCCTCTCTTCACCCTCATCGGCCCTCAATACCTCGACGTTAAGAGCCACCCAAATATCTTCACTCACTTCACTCACCAACAGCTTTTGTTCAAAGTTTACGTCTGTATAGTTAGTTTTTTTTTCATCCTCCTTATTAAGCTACAAACTAAAGTTTCATTATTATTACTTATTCACATTGAACGTAGTTAGGCGCAGGTTAAAATATTATGATCGCTTAATATTTCAGTTCCAAATTTAACTTTGTGTTTGGTAATTTTTTAATTATGACACATTTGACATCTATTAGCTTTACATTTGCTATTACCATGAGAGTTGGTTCAAATAACGAATTCAACGTTCGTTGAGGATACCATTAAAAATGTGCCTACGTGCAGAAGTTAATTGTTTTGAATAATACGTTTATTTAGTTAACTCGATAGTAATTATTTCTGTTATAAATGTAGTTTAAAAACAAACATAGGGATGCAATTCTTGTAGAGTTCACTTAAATGCAAGCTATGCACTTTATTATATAAACTTCTTTCGGGCAAATGTTGCGTGTGCAGATTGTATACTGATGGTATTTGTTGTGCGAATAAACATGCAGATTGATTCGTTCAGCAAAAATTTTATTCGATCTCGAAGACGTGTACATGAAGCTTTAGGCTACTAAGAAAATGTGTTATTATTGAACACGGTATTCATTAGTGTAAGTCAAGTGTTCGCTGGAATATGCTTTAAAATATTTCAAGCCATGTTTACTGCTCTTTTCGTGAAATAAAAGTGCAAGTTTTACTTATGAATAAATTTGGTTCCTCATGGTAGGTAAAATCATCTCGTTTACCATTAACTGCATAATAGTAGTTTAACTGCTTAGCTTCTAGAAACAAACTTAAGCCACTCCCAAGTCATATTTTGAAAAACTAGCCTGAGCATTAACTATACTTAAAAAATATTTTTATATACATATGTGATATATGTGGGCCTAGTCATTTTTAATAAACGTGGCCGTTGAGTTCGTTTTAAGGAATTTTATATTTATAACAATATTTTTATTTCACAAAATTATGCGGTTGATAAAATTAAGCCAATTATTGCGTGCAAAAGGCAGTGCACACCAGTGTGACAATAATTGTTGAATATTATGTATAAACTAAGGATTATAACATGTTATAGGACTAAACCAGTTATTTTGTGAATTATGTTTGATGAACTTGCTTGGTTTTATGATGGCATGCCATCTTCTATACTGTGCATAAATTGGTTGCCTACACAACACATGATATTTCAAAGGTCACATTTATTTTAACAACCGTTATATTAAGAGCACAAAAATAATTAATTAAAGGGATAGTTAGGGAAGTCAGGAATACTGAAATAAACAACACAGNGTTATATTAAGAGCACAAAAATAATTAATTAAAGGGATAGTTAGGGAAGTCAGGAATACTGAAATAAACAACACAGACAACAGTATTTCGATGGGAAAAACTTTATTTACGAGATAGGAAAGTATTTATAACAGAATAGAGTAATTTTTAGACACCGCATGATACACACGGCACCGCGAAAGCGAGTGGTAATCGAGTTAAATTATGCGAGGTCCTTCTGGAGGCGGGGAAGACGACGCCCGGTGCACGTCTACCAGGTGGTCTCGGCGGCTAAGGCCTTGACGTGCACGCCGGGGGCGGCGTAGGACAGGGCTGGGGAGGC
>NQII01008496.1:0-12613 GCA_002778355.1 Clitarchus hookeri | reverse complement strand
GCGGCGTAGCCCACGGCACCCGCGTAGCCCACGGCGGCGGGGGCGGCGTAGCCCACGGCACCCGCGTAGCCCAAGGCGGCGGGGGCGGCGTAGCCCACGGCGGCGACGGCACCGTGGCCGATGCTGGGCCGGGCGGAGGCCACGGCAAGGAGGACGGACAACACCACCTTTTGACATCAAACACCAGTTTAAGACTGTTGCACAGCATTACTATCAATGGATTCAAATTTTTCTAATTAGTTTTAAGCCTGGACTTCCGAATCTGATGCAGAAAGTCGTTTACGCGTTATATTTTCAGTTCCAGATTAATTATTATAATTTTCTGACTACAGTAAATTTAAATTCTATGAGCTCTATAATATTTATTGAACTTAATTTTACCATGGGTTATTTGGTAGTTGTAAAAANCGGCGGGGGCGGCGTAGCCCACGGCGGCGACGGCACCGTGGCCGATGCTGGGCCGGGCGGAGGCCACGGCAAGGAGAACGGACAACACCACCTGCCGACATCAAACACCAGTTTAAGACTGTTGCACAGCATTACTATCAATGGATTCAAATTGTTCTAATTAGTTTTAAGTCTGGACTTCCGAATCTGATGCAGAAAGTCGTTTCCGCGTTATATTTTCAGTTCCAGATTAATTATTATAATTTTCTGACTACACNGCGTTATATTTTCAGTTCCAGATTAATTATTATAATTTTCTGACTACACTAAATTTAAATTCTATGAGCTCTATAATATTTATTGAACTTAATTTTACCATGGGTTATTTGGTATTTGTAAAAACGCAGGCACGTTATAATATTTTACAGTTTCTTATCATGCTACTCGTGAAAAAATGTACATTTATTGGATGCCATGTCTACACTGTAGAGTAAGACAAATATTTAAACTTCTAAAGTAGCTTTAAAAAAAAATTATTCGAAAAGCCTAAATCAGCAGGAAATTAAAGAATCCGATAAGTGAGAGACACCGAGCCTTAAGTCTAACTTTCTCTCGAAATTGAAAAACAGCAGACTCAAATTCGTTTACTCATGTATGAATTTGTTAAGAGCTATAAATGAGTTCCGACAAGGAAAGAAACTCCTTGAATATTGAAAGGAAACGTTAAAGAATGAGTATTTAACACAGGGTAGCGGATTGCCAAAGTTATAGAATAGCAATAGGCAGATTGAAAGAGGATCCAAGTCCTGGACGCTTGGCGAAGATAATGGATCGAGGTGTTGGACGCCTGATGCAAGAATCCAGGTGCCAAGCGCCTGGAGGAGAGATGAAGAACCCCGGTTGCAGAGGGCGCCTGGAAGTAAGGATCTAGGTATCGGGCGTATGGCGCAGCGGTAAGGATCCAGGCATCAGAAGCTTGACGGAGATGATAAGGAGCCGGGTAGTAAGGATCTAAATATCGGGCGCCTGGCGTAGCGATAAGGATCCAGGTTCAGGACGCCTGGCGGCTAGGGTGNGAAGCCTGACGGAGATGATAAGGAGCCGGGTAGTAAGGATCTAAATATCGGGCGCCTGGCGTAGCGATAAGGATCCAAGTTCAGGACGCCTGGCGGCTAGGGTAAGGATCCAGACAGCGGATCGGCCACTCACCAGCTTGTACATGGTTCTGGTCTGTGCTGCTTGGTGCGGGCTTCTGGAAGAAGTCGTTGAAGTGTCTCGGAGGACGAGAGTGCCATTCCGCCGGACCTCCAGCAGTATATATACCCGCAGCTTGGCAGCGCGTGTGAGCGTGTGTGTGTCTGTGTCCGCCTGTGGGGCGTGGCTGGGACCTTCAGGGGCCTTGGACTGCGAACCGACCTTGGCGGCCCGGAGCGGATATGTGACACCCGCGGCCAGGGGCGTGTGTTACCGCGAATTTTTTTTCGAGAGAAATGGTCGAAAATTATACCGACTCGTGGAGTACCGTGTATATAAACTTATAGCTGTTATTCCATCTATGAAAAAACTCTGTTTAATCTGTAGGGCCAATGTGTATCTTTTCGCCAAAAGAGTCTAACGGAGGTGTCTATGTAGGTCTATCGATGAAGTAGTGTAACATGGAAGTTTAAATAAACTCCTTTCAAATACATATTATTACTACAGTTGTTAATTATTTATATATATATATAGTTAGAGAGAGAGATTGAGAGAGAGTTAAGGATGGACTATATAAGTTTGTTCATGCGTCGGTGAGGCGTAACTGAGAAACTGTATCAAACACAAATAGGTCAACATGTCACTTAATGCCAAATCGTACTATTAAGCATGTAAAAATAACAGAAACTGAATTTAAATAATTGGATGTTCACAGCTTTAGGGGGTACTCTTTAATAATGACGTTAGGAATTGGAACTACTTTTCCTGCATTGCTACCAAATATACTTAGGAATAACAGTTAGTGTTTCTATTGACTTGTATGCAGATAGGAACAATTTTTATTCCTAAGTTCTCAATTGGAATAAGTTACACCAATTTAAATAATAAACCTTATTGCATAAGCTGTCACGACGTGGAAATACTTATTATTTACTGCTAACGTCACTGTAGACGTTCCAGCAACTCTAGAACGTNATAAGCTGTCACGACGTGGAAATACTTATTATTTACTGCTAACGTCACTGTAGACGTTCCAGCAACTCTAGAACGTGAGGTTCTTCGCACAAATTTTAACATTTGGATTAGTTATAAAAATACTTATAAATAAAAATTTAATCATTTTATTCAGTTTATTTCTTAGTCACTATATTTTATTGAGGGCATTGAGCTAAAATTTGCTATCTATGCTGAAAACATTCGATTCTATATTTAAAGATAACGCCACCTGCGATATTTTGATGTTCTTGGTAAGAGTAATTAATTTATTATAAAAGAATCTAGCAAATCATAAAGAAATAGGAAAACTTTTAATTAGTAAAACTAGGCAGCAAGGGTAAATTATTTATTATCAAATAATCTAGCGGACCTTAAAGAAATAGATAAATTNATTAGTAAAACTAGGCAGCAAGGGTAAATTATTTATTATCAAATAATCTAGCGGACCTTAAAGAAATAGATAAATTTTTATCTAGTAAAACCAGGCACTCGCCGATTTTTTCAATCTGTTTTATAAATGTCTGAACTAAATCAGGCTAAACACCAGCCGGTAAGGTCCATTACCACAAGACACAGTATAATTAGTGACACCTTTTGACAAACATACGCTGTCTTATGTGTGAGTAATATCACACTACACATCAATGTCATGTTAATGACAATTTTTTTTTTCAAAACTTTGCACTCTAAATTATGTTATTTAAAAAATTCCAATAAAATTTTTTAAACGTTAACTCATTTCTTATGCGAATCATCAAGAGATTTTAGTGTAGGCGTGACAGAGAACGANATTAGTAAAACTAGGCAGCAAGGGTAAATTATTTATTATCAAATAATCTAGCGGACCTTAAAGAAATAGATAAATTGTTATCTAGTAAAACCAGGCACTCGCCTATTTTTACAATCTGTTTTATAAATGTCTGAACTAAATCAGGCTAAACACCAGCCGGTAAGGTCCATTACCACAAGACACAGTATAATTAGTGACACCTTTTGACAAACACACGCTGTCTTATGTGTGAGTAATATCACACTACACATCAATGTCATGTTAATGACAATTTTTTTTTTCAAAACTTTGCACTCTAAATTATGTTATTTAAAAATTTCCAGTAAAATTTTTTAAACGTTAACTCATTTCTTATGCGAATCATCAAGAGATTTTAGTGTAGGCGTGACAGAGAACGANGTAAAATTTTTTAAACGTTAACTCATTTCTTATGCGAATCATCAAGAGATTTTAGTGTAGGCGTGACAGAGAACGATGGTCAGTTTTAAGTGATGCCACGAAATCTTTTAAGTGCAAAGTTTACATTCCACGTGATATTCTGTAAGCGGCAAAACTTCCCGATCACGGTGATCTGTAAACCACGTGTTAACTGAGTCAGAGCTTACAAACTGTGGTATATTCCAAGTGTAACTAACCTGCGACCTTTCGTGATCTAGCCCGTCAATAACACATCCTTCCGTCCGAAAATATCCGGGTTCATATTCCAGGTAAATCGAATAAGTGGTTATCTGTTTTAGTTCTGCATTTAAGTCAGTTCAACTAACTTTAGCCTTCTGGCTTAAGTGTGGTTGTAAAGGTTTACCCCTGGACATTTCCCCTGTGCTACATACTGCCGAATACGTTACATTATTTTCCGAAACAGGACTATTCAATTAGTGCCTACCTGGTTAGCCAAGTTTACTCGTGGACAAAACACTGTAAGAGCAATTTTTCTAAATACGCGTTCGAATACAACTGCTTAATTCAACGACAACTGTAACTATCACTGGTATAAAATGTGTAAATTATATGTTATTTCACTTACTACAGTCTCGTTTAAATACGTGGACTTTCCATAAGTGAACCATGACTTTGTAATGAGTGTGGCTCACCGAGCATTGTAATTATTTGTACAGGCTTTTCACGGTAATCTGAGCACTTTTGAAAACACTGCTTGAGATATACTTGTAAGCGCTATGCGCTTTCTTACGCCATCTGTAAACTGTAAAATAAAGGTAGTTTTGAACAAAAATGTATTTGTTGTTTGGCATTCTTTGTGTTTAATTNGCCATCTGTAAACTGTAAAATAAAGGTAGTTTTGAACAAAAATGTATTTGTTGTTTGGCATTCTTTGTGTTTAATTAAAAAAAAAAACTACAACTGATGTATATTTACATAATTGTTCAAAAAACCCCATAGAGACTACAAGACTTTGGGAAAAATATACCAATATATGGCTTCATAAACGTAATATTAATGGTAATTTACACATTTCAAAGTATGTGTAAAAATATACCCACTCCTTGAACTAATCTCTTGAAATAAGTATTTTTAATACTACGTGGTTCTTTTATAATCACTTAATATGAGTGTATTTTTGCATCATGCAATGTGCAAGTTTTAAATGTAAATTTACAGTATGTTTAAACTTGCATTACGTTCTGGAGTATCTGTGAATGCCAGAAATATGGGACTTACAATTATACAATTAGAAAAATATGCAAAAATACTTATATTTCAAGAAATACTAAAATTCGGCGAAGCGTTTTATGTGCAATTAACGGGGCAAAATCTACTAGTATACAAGACCATCTAGCGATAGGGAAAAGAACCACTTCGAAATCCCTTTGTGTGTTCAAACAATAACTAATTCCCACTGATTGGATATGATTGCTGTTTGCATATGACTACTATATATATGAGATTCAGATTTTAAAGATGCCTACTTTTTAATTACTCTTTTTGTAATTATCCAGTTACGGAACGAAGAAAAATTAACTGAAAATCGTAACCAATGCAGGTGATAAAATTACTAGGCGAATCAGCTAAAAATGTACAGATGATATTTTGTGTATTTAAAAATAGAGTTAATCTGTGATTATACTTTTGTATAAATGAAAATAGGCACAAACATTGTGGTGAAATTACAATTGTGATATATTTGTAAATTGTACTTGTATTGGAGTAAAAGTATACTACTGTTACAGTTAATTTTCTGACACTTTGACACAGTTCAATCTATAATGAGTAGTACAGTGCACATGTCATTTAAAATTTTGAGGTTAAATTTACTTGGAAACCGAGTAAATAATTCTGTATGAGTAAAAATACACTGACTTCGGAGGAGATACTGCTGTTACATAAATTTGTGTAAAATTACACAAAACATAAACAGTGTTAATTTAACATTACCTTGGGTCTCATCACTTTATTAATGCGTCGGTAAAGTGGAAGTGAGAAATTAATTTAAAAGTATATATATTCAAATTTGTTAATTCTTTTAGTTGAATAGCCCTCCAGTGTGCGCTGTTGGACACCATCAGAAATACAGCCACAACGTTTTGGTGGGTAATGCCATTATCTACTGTTGGTAAGTCTACTTGTTATGATTGACTACTGTTTGTGCAGTGGGCCAAACGGGGACACTTCCCATCAACTCCTATGTGTAAGCGTTTACAAGTATTTGCCAGACCGAAACTTCCTCTTGTTAGAAAGGACGAAGAGGATCATTATTGCATGAGCTAAGAGGGCAAGAGCAGTTGGTCAAACACCAACACATTTTCAGGATCGTAACCAGTGAACGCGACACCTCAGAGATCAAGGCTTTGAATCTTGGACATAAATTAGTACTTGCCTATATTCCTAGCATGGGAAAATTATGCTTTTAGTCGTCCATTAAGTTAAAAACCTGCCCCATGCTCCGTGTTAATTAGTAATGGCTCTGCACTTACAATGCATTCAGTTACTCTATAAATATTAATTTACCCCATGTATAAATGTGTTAACTTTTAAAATAAACAACAATGCTATAATTTATAATTATTTTTCTCATTTAAAAACAATTTTGTTCGTTTTCCGTAAACGGGTTTTGCTGAATTAGTTAATATAACTCTATAAAATATGTTTAATGTTCAAATAACTAAGTGCGGAAATTCTTTGATTTTACAAACAAAAGCAAATGTGTAAATCTTTAATTTTTTTTGTTATATAATTTTATTGATTATAACTAGTTTGTTATCAAGTAAACACTTTTCAAAGCTTTGCTAAGTTAATATTTTGTCCCCGTTGTTAATTCTTACACTCTGTGAAAAAATTTACATTACGTGAACCTTTTCACTGGTATTAACACGTCGATAAAACTGTCATGTGAAATCGTCTTATAACAAATAAGTTAAAGTTTCAACATTTTTTAATCCATTTTAAAGAATTATATATATATTTAGTTTGCTATTATTTCTAAATTAGATTTTATAGAAGCGTTAATTCCCGGAACTATGTATCCTTACTCAGAGCCAACATTATTACAAACACGCGCGACCGTGTTTATGTGAAAATATTCGCAACCAAGGGCAGTGTTTGCTTAGTTAGAAGGGTAGTTTCATAACTATTTATTTTAATTAACCTTGGACCAGCAATATTTAGGGATATCGCTCATATGCCACGCAAAATTTTGCGTGCGTAGTCACTCAATTACAGAAATTTACTCAATCATATCAGTAAATAACGCGGTCAGAACTTTACAATTGTGTCTGGGACTGTACTTGTAAAATCGTGATCATAAATACTGACACCCTATCACTGTGAGAAAGAATTGTCCCAGACAACGGAATAGTCCAGAGTTTATGGTTAATAAAATACATTCAGCGAATGAAACAAATATTTGGTTGCCAGTGAACTTTCTTTTCACAATTAAGGAGGTTCAGACAGTTCATGTTTGTACTTATTTTTTTTTATTTCTGTAAGGCCATCTGGGGAACACATTTCAATTTCAATTCCTTATCATTCTTTATTTCCTTTTTNTTTTTTATTTCTGTAAGGCCATCTGGGGAACACATTTCAATTTCAATTCCTTATCATTCTTTATTTCCTTTTTTTCTATATTCTTTCATTTTTTTTATGTGTAATTTTTTTTTCTTCTGACTATTTTGAGCCGGTTGTTCTGTTTTTTCTTTATCTCTGGTCTGGGAATCTCCATTTTTAACACTTTTTTTCCTTAAAAACCTGTCCTTCTGATGCTTCTTTTGCTTTTATTTTGTATCGTTCTTGACTTCTGGAATCCAAATTGTTGACTTTTTTTTCCCAAAAATATTTGAAAATCTGTTTTTCTTATTATTATTTTCATCCATTTTGTACAAATTTCGGTCTTGAATTTAAGTTTAGAAGGATTCCAAGAATGCTCCAACTCAAATATATGGTTGCAGATGTTGGCACTCCATCAGAACACAGGGTACCAATGGACTGCATTACGCAATGGTGGATTCATCTTATGAGTTACCATCTGGGATAGCGGACTTTACATACTGCAATTGAAATTACATATTTCATTACATTGCAATGTATTAACAAGTTTTTCATTTGGCATGTAAACATATTTTGTTAAAGGAACTACATATGTTTTTGTTTCACCACATAAGAAAAGTATTTCAAGGTGAATCGCTAATAAAAAATTTTAACACCTCGAGTACTTGTCATGCCATACCTAAGCATTGCGACGGGATCTCGCAAGACAGCGAGACGCATTCCAGGAAAGCTTAATTTCTCGCAAATGAAATAGTAACAGTAGGATATTATTACACTCGACGTAAGTCAGAGGGTTAAACTACAGATGCCACTTTGTACTTTTCTTGTTCCACAGGAAAGCCATAGAAATATTATTTCTTAAAACTATTCTCGCAAATTTTTCTTTCAATGTGTTTTGTTAACATAAAAGTAAAATATAAAGCTGTAGATAATTGTTTCTAACCTTTCCTGGAGGAAGTTCGCATTCACAGAACTTGTATTTTCTGAGATACGCGTGTTTTTGTGCTGTTACATTCGATATATCTACTGCCATTAAAACAATTCATCTCACACTAGCTGTGCTAAAGTATGTACTACGAGCAACGTTTCATTATTCTGTCATTTTGGAAAGAACTTGCCTCCAAAACATTTTTATAGGACTGCATCACATCTGAGGAACTACATGATAGTTTAACTTCAACATTGGTTAAATTTACAATCTTCTTGGACTTTTTTTAGCAAAGGTAATCGTAACGTCTAAACCTTAGTGAACTTCATAAAGATTTTTATTGCATATATGTTCAGAAGACAGTACGTTAATCAGTTATATGGGTAACTTCAGTTGATTAAGGGAGATAATACCAGAATTTTGAGAATAAATGGACATTGTCATACTGCACACATTTTCGAGTTTTCAAATATACTAAATTTTCGGCACCGTTTAGATGTTCTTCTCTACAGCGACACATTTCTGCCAACGATCCATTCGTCTCCAGCCTGGCTGGAGATATGTTGCACGTCCAAGACCTAAAAGCATGGAAGCCCTAAGGGTGACTCAGGCATAAGAATCGCGCCTCATCGTAGCCTCTAAGCACGAATCACTGAACTGGCGCGTCGTCTTACCGTCGCTAACGCGCCTTCATGAGACTTTTAGTGACGAACATAATTTTATGCCGAAATACTGAAGGTAAAAGTGTGCTGAAATTATCTTTACTTTACATAAATTCTGCACCGGGATGTTCATACTTAAAAATGACCGCAAAAAGACCTGATTTAACTATTTTCAGATGCGGAAAAAATGGGTTTTGAGGATAAATGGAGAACCTGAATTGGCTTACACACGTGTAAAGTTTCTTAAATGCTATACTTACGGGGACATTATCTGAGCAGTTTTGTAATACGATGTTTTCTGCTGACATTCTGCACACGGTTCGATAGTTTGGGCAGGCGGTGACCTTAATCACGACTTCATAGACGTAACTCTAATGAGAGAAATGTTCCGAAATCACTTACTACACTTCCCGTGATTCCGAACACACTATTTCGATGTATAAACATGAGGTAATCTGAAGGTGCTGAATGAAGTTTAAAGGCTACCCTGTTTTCCCGTTTCCACTCGCTAATTTTCTATATCTCTGTCCCCACACGTATATTGCAGTTTGCAGGCTGCGTTGGAGGTTGTTAAGCTAATGTGGTTATTCCTAAATATAAACTATCATCAAATCCTTACCGATTAATTTTTTAGTCTTTATACAATAAAAATATGACATTTTTGTTTACTTTTAATTAATCACCATGTAGAACGGCGTTTGAATATAAGCAGCGAGGATGGATTGAGTGAATTCTTCCCGATGATAACACGTGACTTTAAATTTTCCAATACTTAACCCTAAATTTTGTAATTAAAAAATTTGTTAAATGTTTTTAAGTATGTACGAGTTTGATTACAAATATCGGTGAGTGGGGACTTGTAGTTGCATTCAATCCTAAACCACGTTGAAAGAGTTAAAAAATACACGAGGCAGTGAGTTCCAAAACTTTAATGTGCAGAAAATGAAAAAAAAATCAGTTAGCTATGGAATTGGGTTCAGATGGTACACCTACACCATATTACGCGAAGCATTTGCATGTAAACTGTTTATTTTGTATCTTCATTGAGGTTTAAAATCGGGATTTTGTTTCAAAACTTTATGAGATATGCCGGCATTTCGGTCCAAAACTTCATATATGAACAATCGTCATGTTATGCCAAAATTTTATATATTGTTATGCCACTTCGTGAAACAAATGCTTAGATTGTTCTAAAAAAATTTCATACAGTTATATCACCCGCACTGCTGCCAACACAGAATTGCACCAGTAAAATAATAGTATCACAACAACTAAAATGTTTTGTGAGGGATGCCCAGGACAAAACCAAAACATGGCTTTCTTGGGTATGATGGCAAAATTGTTGCCTGACTTAATCAGTGTCCAATATATAATGCTCATCTTCCCTGCCACGGGGAATTAATTTTTACCCCCCGTTAGAGTCCCCGGGCGAACAGAAAAGGTAATTAGAAAGAAAGACACTATTGTGTCACCACTGGAATACAAGGACATTTTTGAACCTTTGGTACTGCCAAGAGCATTGGGGATGATGTTGCTGTACTCAATTGGAAGGATGCAATTCAGCCTGTGGTACGAGGCACAAGCCAACTTCATTTCAAGTTTGCTCCTTCAAAGAGACTGCATCTAAAAAGAGGGAAGGAGTGCATGGGAAAATAAACATACTGGTGAAAGGGGAAGTCAACTACCGCACGGATACGGTAGAATATATATCAATTCTCGAGAACAGTAACGTTTACCACATCATCCCAGAGCCTATTAGGGTTAATGTGAAAGCGGCAAAAGTCAAGGACGGTGATTCACTGTTGAAAAAGAACGTCTGTGGTCTGTGGCGTGTAAGAGAGGCTCTCGAATTCGGCAAGGATATTATTGATCGTGAATCTGACGTCACTGAAAAAGGTGCGGAGGAAAGTGATTTTGTGGAACACGGAGATGAAGATGATTTTGACATGAGTGTTTGATGATGAAGACGAGAACTTTTGAGTACTGTTCTGTTTATACTTTATCGTAACAGGGACAGCCCTACCCAGCTGTTCGCATAACTTTAATGTTGTGTTATTGGCCTACGTGTAAAACCTGACTGTTATAGCTTTGTTTTATTGTAATTTGTTGTTAAAATGGTAATGGTAGTGGCCTTTCATTGCCACTATTATTAATGAGTAAGTCATAGTGAAAAGTTTCATTACTCAGTAAATACAAGCAATACCAATATTATTATTGGTAATAAACACAATAATTATTATTACACAGATGGTAATAGGTTTCCATTTACTCTTGTCTCGGCCTCATTCTTGTTTAATATGTATGTTGCAACAGCACTTCATATTTGCAAACGGTTTTGTCTCAAAACTTTATACACATACTCTTTTGCAATTAAACTTGATATATGCAAAATTTTATGTGTTACAGCATCGAAAAATATGAGGAGATCATAAATTAATTTGTTTGGACCTGCCTATATTGTCTCCCTTTTACATTTTGTTATATAAAAGTCATCATATTCAGTCTTTATTAAGAGAACCACGTTTTTTGCGTTTTCTGAAAAATAATGTCACATAAACTTATATCAAGTTTTGGAACTGGCTGCCTCCAATATTTTTACTAATTTATTTTTCAGATACTGTAAGCATCTTGGCAAAAGATAAAAAAAAAGAGAATATGACTGATGATCGACTTACAGAGGACTTATTTTTCATTCAACAGTCTATAATGATTATAATTAAAGTTTTAAAGTGGGTTAAACTGATTTATAAGATGCATCGAGAATTTAGTTGTTTTTGAAACGGTGTTCTAGAAGATTCCTATTGTTTCTAGCATCGTGAGGTACATATAATACCACATTTATATCCGCTCACTACGTTTAAATATAGAATAATAAATTATATATGTTTAGTCTATGTACAGTTTTTTTGTCCAGATGCATTCGACCGTAGAGAGATAAATTTGAAGAACACATTTAGGGATGATAATTTTTTGTTGTGTTCTTCCGATGTTGATTCACAGTGTGCTATGTGCGTATCTTAGTAGTAATCACTTGTACATTGACTGTAATCTTTTAAGAAGCCTTTTAGTTTTTGCCTTTACTCTTGTATGTATAAGGCCACTCTAGCTTCATGATTTTAAAACTGACCCAGTCATTAGAGGCGTTTCATTCTAATTATGGATTAGAGATACCATTCTAAAAGAAAAGCATAAAATTACAGGTTATCTTGTTAAATAATGCATGAGCGACAAAAAAAAATATTATTATGTCACTAATGGCAGTTCGGCTGTATAACTAGAATTGGCCCGTGTGTACGGACCGAGAAAATTAACTAGTAGACACGGTAAAACAAGCTAACCTTCAAGCTTCACAGCGTTCTCAATTTGCCGGCATATGGCTAACGGTTATTCCTTTCTTTCCTCACTTANCAGCGTTCTCAATTTGCCGGCATATGGCTAACGGTTATTCCTTTCTTTCCTCACTTACACTTTACGTCACTTTATTTTTAGTGTTCGTTGCTGGCTTATAAACTTTATAATATTTCATAGCATACGCCAAAATTACAAAAAGTTCCAAACATTTATCTCTTAATAGACTCATCGTTAGGGATACTCGAATTTTGCGGAAAGAGTTTCTGTCTAGTTGTATTTCAAAACATTTTATTTCATTTCTAGTTC
>NQII01008495.1:0-68680 GCA_002778355.1 Clitarchus hookeri | reverse complement strand
GAGGTTCCGTAGGGTGACTGAAAACACATTCATGGACACACAAATCAATAATTCCAAATATTGAAAGTAAAAAATGTATTATCTGAACAGTATAAGTATTAGCATAATGCGGGACCAATCAAAATGCGGTTCTATAAGATGTTAATGGTAGCAGTTGTTCATGAAACAGAGGATTAAGTACGATATATGTCTCCCGACAGTGAGGGATTCCTGTACTGAATGGCGTTTTCTGCTCTGTACAGTGCAGATAATATGATTTACACTTCCTATGCAATATCTCCTATGCTTATATATATATATATATATACACACACAGAATGTATCTAAACTATTGAAACACACTTCAGGAGGTAATTTCTGAGATCAAAAAAGCAAAAATGGCTATGAACAGGTGTTCTACTACAAAGCGTTGTTATGGAAATGCATGTTTTTTCATATAGTGGTAAGATGTCTCACTACCGCCACTTACACCCACTGTGTTGTTACTTTTGGTTTGGAGGCGAATGCACCACCCAACGAATTCATTACGGAACGAAAGTTTATGTAGTTTTTGTCGTTGTACTACAGCGGCGAAATTTGTTTCCCGTACTCAGATGGAACTTCTGTACATTCGCGTTATCAGCATGAAGTGTACAGCACAGGAGCGATCAGTAACACAGTGACTCCTGTAACTCAATAACAACGCCTTTTAGGTCATATAGTCATAAAAACATTTTTACATGTTTTGATCCCAGGAATCATCTCCCGAAATTTGTTACAATAGCTTAGATACAATTTGTATATATGTGTGTGTGTATTATATATACATACACGCACACCATTATGATTGAAAGTGTTGTTTCACAATCGGGTAAAATGATAACTTCCACAACATAAATAGATTGATTAACCACAGCGCGTGTACCAAGCCTACAACTGGCAGGCCACACACAACGGCGATATTTCGCATAGCGATTCCACTGCGATTCGAAACCGGATCATCGAGAGTGGCAAGTTTTCGAGGCGAGCTCACTAGAGGCACTGCGGTGAGTTTCCCCGTTGTTGAAACCGCAAATGCCGGTCCTCCTTTCTGAGAACGATTACACTAGTCGCAGCCTTTCTCCGTGGATGAAGCGCGGAGTTGTTGCATCACGCTCAGAGCACACGCTCTCGCACGGCGAGTGGCGTCTCCTCCAGGGAACCCGGCAGAGTAGCGTCCAGCACATGTTCCTAGACACGCAGGTCGTCGAGGATGCGAAGCTGCTCATCACGAGCATACCGCAAAAAAGCAAAGGAGGGCAGAAAAAACCACGTTTGAAGATAAGTTCTCAACCGTGTTCAGGCTACAGGGTAGTGTAACGGGAAGAAACCCCTACAGCAGTATAAAATAACCAGTAATTTAGATTTGTGTTTATTTATTAACATGTATCCAAGAATATGATTTTATTTACTGGTGAAGCTAAATATAATATTTTTTCAACATTATGCTAGTATTTCGATTTGGGGGCGACTGAATAAAAAACTATACCATAAAAAATTTGAGTTACGGCGAAGCATATAGGTAGGTAAAACTGAACGTCTCGTCGACTGCGAGGTCATTAGACACGGAGCAAGTTGCTCGGAGAAGGAGGAACGGGGAAATAATAGGCCATGGCATGTAGTAAGGAACCATCCCTGAATTCTCAGAGTGATTTCAGGAAACCATGAAAAATCGAAGTAGGAATGGCCGGACTCGCATTTGAAACCAGGACGTTTCAAATGCAAGTCCAATGGTTTACCACTGTGACATTCATTCAGTGCATGAAGAAAGCAAGAAAATCTGTNAAAAAAAGTCCGCGGTAGCATATATCTTTCTATAACAGAGAAATACTAATAAGTGTTTTTACCATTTAATTCACCGAGACGTTGAGTTTTATAATATATAAAGAGTATAGAAGATTATCTCTAAGTAAAATTCAACTTTATTTAAAAAAAAAACCTAAATAATAATTCTATAGTCCACGCTAGCGGAACCGTGGGCACAGCTAGTATGTATATAATTTAATAACACTAATGGAGTACTAAGTTTGTAACAGATAGTTTTTACGTTATGTATTCACTGCCTCGCCACGTAACGAGTAAACGACGACATCAGTGCTATGATTTAAGATGTTTTAAAAGTACACTAAATATAGTAATAAAATTGATCTGTTCTGGGACACTTCGACGCTGAAAAAAATGGTTGTATTAGTAAAACATTTAATTGTCATGTTTTCTGACATGATGCATCGGAGATTTCACTGTCACCACTGAGAACTTCATGAACAAGTTATTATAATAACTGTACCTACTTGGACGAATATAACTTCAGTTACTTAACTTGCCCCAAAAACACGTCTTNACAAGTTATTATAATAACTGTACCTACTTGGACGAATATAACTTCAGTTACTTAACTTGCCCCAAAAACACGTCTTTAATTTGACAATGTTTTGTAACGAAGTCGTTGCTGAGGTTCTCAAGTAAATCAATTTTTTAATTCAAAACTCAAAACCAATGTAATATTAATTACCTAACGCCTTTGGGTACAGAATTATTAATAAGCTATTTGTTNAATTCAAAACTCAAAACCAATGTAATATTAATTACCTAACGCCTTTGGGTACAGAATTATTAATAAGCTATTTGTTATCCAATAAAATTAGAGTTCTCTGCAATTGCTAAATGAAAGTTAAATATACTTTACAAGTTGTTTTCCATAAATTAAAGTTGGGACTTTATAAACATTATGTATGATAACAATTTGCATTTAATAGAATGGAACATCTCACAAAATATAGACCAATAGAGTACTGTCATATTTAATAATTATCAATATTTACACTGTAATAAATAGTGTACTTCTACACTCTAAAACTCAAGTAGTGAAAATGGTGCCAGATCAGTGAGTGTCAGAGAACATGTTTCCACTTGAAATCAGGCGCAGCTTATTGGTTGCTACTGTGGATACATTTAAATGATCTAAAGTTCTCTTAGAGGCATAGTAAAGTGCAGATACCTGCCAACAGCAATTACCAAAGCATGTTGCATTTTTTCATGGCGAAACGATTGCTTTTCTTTTACCGCGGTACATTTGTGCTCAAATTAAATTGGGTGTACCGTATGACGAGTGGAATAGATGGTTCGCAAACTCTTGATACTCTGTGTTTTGGACAGGGTTAAAATTCCACAATCCTTTAAATTATTTATGGATTACAAAAAAAAAATATTTTCATAATACCGACCGTAAAATTTGCAGATAAGATATGACAATGAACACCACATCGTAGCCCTAATTCCCCGTTTATTCAACTGGTTCGCCAGTTTGTTTGTAAAATCATCTGAACTTATTTTCAGTTATTAGTATCTCACTGACAGATATTACTGATTCGGATTTAGAGTGTAGTTTGCATGATGTATTATNGTATTTTCAGTTATTAGTATCTCACTGACAGATATTACTGATTCGGATTTAGAGTGTAGTTTGCATGATGTATTATATTAGGGTTATCAACCTTGCCGGCTAGGAACCACGTTATAGAGAGTGTGCTCAGTTCACATAATTTTAAACTTGTATAATTGGGAGTGGCGGGAATTCCCTTCCGTTCACTTCAACAAAATTCCCTTTGACCAATGGGCTTGCTGATGTTTGCCGCCAGCGCAGAGTAATGTTTCGCGTCCCATGCCCACGTGCTCCTTCACTTCCATATCCAGCAATTACAAACTTTGCCAGTTAAACAAGTCGGAGTGTGGCGGAATGTTCACGAGTGACGGGATATGTTAATGGTCTGTGGAGAGGCGAAACTCCCGCGGCATATATACACTGCACTTAACGGGTCACTCGCAAGCGAAACGCCACTTGCCGCAGCTATTTANCGAAACTCCCGCGGCATATATACACTGCACTTAACGGGTCACTCGCAAGCGAAACGCCACTTGCCGCAGCTATTTAACGCTACTAACCTTCCGTCGTGCAAATATTTGCATGCTGAGTCTCGACGCGTTAGGTTTGCTNGAAACTCCCGCGGCATATATACACTGCACTTAACGGGTCACTCGCAAGCGAAACGCCACTTGCCGCAGCTATTTAACGCTACTAACCTTCCGTCGTGCAAATATTTGCATGCTGAGTCTCGACGCGTTAGGTTTGCTTTTGTGTCCCGGATTCGTCTTGTTTAGGAAAACTTAGTTAAGAACTGTGTGCCAATAATAGAGAGATCTCCAGGGGCATTGCGTGGAAGATGTTACGAAACAGTAAGATATTGGTAACTACTCTATCAATGGATTTCATTTGTTTGCTTAGTTGACAGAGTATCAAGCAGCCCTGATATTATAGCGATAACTCCGATTAAAATCGGACAAGGAAAATCTGACTTAGCATATAATATTCTTGCGAATGACAAGTGTCGAGCGGACACATCAAAGTTCTGATTTGAGGAATACTTTCCCACGCGGGAAAATATATTTTTTTTTATAAAATTTCATACCCGTTACTGTTTATAGAGTTATTGACGTGAAGTGAATTAATTTTTACTGCAAATATATCGAAACCCGATAAAAATATTACGTTAATCGTCATAAATGGTTTTTAAAATATATAATATTATTAACTTGGTTCAACTGTAATATTTCCAGTTCAGCCAACAGTAGAGAAACTTATCTGTATTTTTCCTGCTTCTTAGTGGAAGACTGCTCAATGATCATAGTAACTTTTACTTCAATATTTATTTTACCGCCTGTAGAGTATCAGGAACTACATGATTCTTCATATTTAATGCAACTTATAAAACCATATAAACGATTTAGATGTTTTAAACTTATATTTACTCCAAAATGTTCCTTTTTCTGTACACATCATAATAAAAAAAAATTCACTAATAGCACAGTACAAACATTACAACAATAAAATAGAGTAGAAACTTTCCAAAATGGATAAAGGAAATGATAAGACTTTAAAGCAACTTTAAACAATAAAATAATAAAATTATATTAAGTAAATTAATTAATTAGAACGAAAATGCGTTACAATATTCTAATTGCAACTATGTTGCATAATCACTTGCGGTATGCCATGCATCTTATCGATTCGTTTTCAGGGCAGATATTGAATGCTATTTTATCAGAAGCTTTAAGGTGAAAATTTGACTACATTCCATACTTGCCTGTATTTAAAATAGTTATATATTTTGACGTGACAACGTCTTAAATTAGGTTGGGCTGGGAGTCACTTATGAAAAAGTGTAACGCTCGGTAANCGAAACTCCCGCGGCATATATACACTGCACTTAACGGGTCACTCGCAAGCGAAACGCCACTTGCCGCAGCTATTTACCGCTACTAACCTTCCGTCGTGCAAATATTTGCATGCTGAGTCTCGACGCGTTAGGTTTGCATTTGTGTCCCGGATTCGTCTTGTTTAGGAAAACTTAGTTAAGAACTGTGTGCCAATAATAGAGAGATCTCCAGGGGCATTGCGTGGAAGATGTTACGAAACAGTAAGATATTGGTAACTACTCTATCAATGGATTTCATTTGTTTGCTTAGTTGACAGAGTATCAAGCAGCCCTGATATTATAGCGATAACTCCGATTAAAATCGGACAAGGAAAATCTGACTTAGCATAGAATATTCTTGCGAATGACAAGTGTCGAGCGGACACATCAAAGTTCTGATTTGAGAAATACTTTCCCACGCGGGAAAATATATATTTTTTTTATAAAATTTCATACCCGTTACTGTTTATAGAGTTATTAACGTGAAGTGAATTAATTTTTACTGCAAATATATCGAAACCCGATAAAAATATTACGTTAATCGTCATAAATTGTTTTTAAAATTTATAATATTATTAACTTGGTTTAACTGTGATATTTCCAGTTCAGCCAACAGTAAAGAAACTTATCTGTATTTTTCCTGCTTCTTAGTGGAAGACTGCTCGATGATCATAGTAACTTTTACTTCAATATTTATTTTACCGGCTGTAGAGTATCAGGAACTACATGATTCTTCATATTTACTGCAACTTATAAAACCATATAAACGATTTAGATGTTTTAAACTTATATTTACTCCAAAATTTTCCTTTTTCGGTACACATCATAATAAAAAAAATTCACTAATAGCACAGTACAGACATTACAACAATAAAATAGACTTGAAACTTTCCAAAATGGATAAAGGAAATGATAAGACTTTAAAGCAAATTTAAACAATAAAAGAATAAAATTATATTTAGTAAATTAATTAATTAAAACGAAAATGCGTTACAATATTGTAATTGCAACTATGTTGCATAATCACTTGCGGTATGCCATGCATCTTATCGATTCGTTTTCAGGGCAGATATTGAATGCTATTTTATCAGTAGCTTTAAGGTGAAAATTTTACTACATTCCATACTTGCCTGTATTTAAAATATTTATATATTTTTTGTATTACATTGTACTTGGCATCATTCTAACTGATTGTAAACCTTTTCAGGCCAGAGCTAGATGATTCATACCAAATCAGTCTGATTGCGATTATTAATACAATTATTATGTTTCGTGAATTTCAGTTACCTGATTCACTTTTAATGCAGATTTTTATGTTTTTACCTAACGGTTGTTCAGTAAGAATGTTGACAGCAGTTGTTGTAGTAAACTGAACGCAACGAGAAAGGAACATTTACAGTATTTTTTTATCATCTACTGTACTCCACTGTAACAAAAGTCGTTCTCCACTTACCCTGGAAATTAAGTTGTAAAGCTGGTTGGTTCTAAAAAGCGACACGGTTTATCAAAAACTCTACAATAACTACATGTGTAATATTTTCGAGATTATGAAGGAAAATTGAAAACAGTTTAGGGAATGTATTATGTAATGCCATTAAGCCCCCTACCTAACAAGGTATTTTTTCCTCGAAATACGTAACGCGACCAGACATAAAAGGACATTCTTCTGAGTAATATAACATTAATCGCAAATGTTTTTCTATAAATTGAGGAAAAACCCGAGCGTATACAGTGGTCTGATTTTACATTTCCACGGCTCAACTATTTAGATACCGCGGATCTATGCCAAAACTTTCGTTGAATTCATGATGAGGACGGCTACTTTACACAAAGTGATATTGTGAATCAAACTTGTCTAATTTATAATACAAAGAAAATTTAATTTTTTATACACTAAAGAGCCAAAAAACCTGGTATAGGCGTGCGTATGCAAATAACAGAGGTATGGTATGGAACCAATGAGAGTAACGCGATGCGGTCGGCAGCTAGATCGGTTACTGCTGATACAATGGCAGGTTATCAAGATTTAAGTGAGTTTGAACGTGGTGTTATAGTCGGCGCACGAGAGATGGGACATAGCATCTCCGAGGTAGCGATAACATTTGAATGTTCACGTACGACCATTCCACCAGTGTGACGTGAATATCGGGAATCCGGTAAAACATCAAATCTTCGGCATCGCTGCTGCCAGAAAAAGATCGTGGAAGAACGGGAAAAACTACGACTGACGAGAATCATTAAACGTGACAGACGTGCAACCCTTTCTCAAATTGGCGCAGATTGGATTTGTGGACTGCCCTGCAGGATTCATGGTGGGAATTGCCTCCTGCATACCTTCAGACATTAGTCGAGTCCATGCCACTTCATCTTGCGGCACTTCTGCGTGCTCGAGGGGCCATAGTAATAAATTTACAAGTGAAAAAAACTTTATCATTTACTCACGTAGTCACTAAAAACATCTCAGCGTACACTTAACGTGTATTTTTTCTCCATAAATATACATATACATATATATATATATATATCTTAGTTCACACACCTTTGGTGTGAATTTGTCACTCTCTAACAATTGTCTAAAATATAGTAAAAATACCTCGATTTTATATTTTGGCACCCTTAAAATTCTATTTTCTAGACCTGATTTTGTGGATTTATTTTGTCTATATATGTGACGCCCTGGTAAAGCTGGTAATTCAGGAAATAAATATAAAATAAAAAAACTAGTGTACAATTTATTTAACATTGTCATAGGAAAAAGTGTTAACAAAGTCATATGTTCAATTTTGGTGGTCAACCTATCACTATACAATCTGTTTCCGAACAACACAAACAAATCCCGGCAGGTTATTCCTGACGAAAAAATAAGACGAAAATGTATGTACCACTTTTTCTCTTAAGTGAATATTAAGGTTTCGAATGTAATTGAGTTAAAAATAACAGGAACAACTCAGGATTGAGCAACAAATCGGTGTATGGTGTTTTTTGGAATGGAGATCTTACATCTGTGAAAATGCGGCTGGTAATATAATTCCCCGCCATCAGGAAAAAAGCGGTTGCCGCCCTGTTTTGCACGAAGCATGTGAACAGGAAGCTGTAAGCTGTTTGTTGACATGACTAAGAATCTGCACATCGTAACGAACAGAAGAGGCCGTCTAGACGGAGTACTTTCAGGTGAACCATTTTCGCGAAACCCTTCCCGAAAGTACGTACGCAAAACATAAGTTGAGTTGCCTGCGAGGTTGGCAATACGCAACACACGGGGCGGTGCTACACAGTTTGTTATTTAACTGCACGATACGCTAGTGAAAACGTGATAGCAGTCGTTCTACCATTAACGTGCAAAGAGTAATGGTCGTGTGCTGGGTGCCATTATGGTGGGGACAAATGGAAAAGCACTAATCACTCTGTTTACAGGAACTGCTCAAAGGTGCTACCACGGGCGTCAAGACAGACATTGCATCGCCACGACACACACCGACACACACGTTAGAAAACCCCGGGAATCTCTCGCGTGCTGTCGGCAGCTGCTTGTATCCGCTGGACCAGCTCGCCCCGTCATTCTACCGGCGAGGCATACACANCTAGACCTGATTTTGTGGATTTATTTTGTCTATATATGTGACGCCCTGGTAAAGCTGGTAATTCAGGAAATAAATAAAAAATAAAAAAACTAGTGTACAATTTATTTAACATTGTCATAGAAAAAAGTGTTAACAATGTCATAAGTTCAATTTTGGTGGTCAACCTATCACTATACAATCAGTTTCCGAACAACACAAACAAATCCCGGCAGGTTATTCCTGACGAAAAAATAAGACGAAAATGTATGTACCACTTTTTCTCTTAAGTGAATATTAAGGTTTCGAATGTAATTGAGTTAAAAATAACAGGAACAACTCAGGATTGAGCAACAAATCAGTGAATGGTGTTTTTTGGAACAGAGAATCTGTTAAATGCGGTAGGTAATATAATTCCCCGCCATCAGGAAAAAAGCGGTCGCCACCCTGTTTTGCACGAAGCATGTGAACAGGAAGCTGTAAGCTATTTGTTGACATGACTAAGAATCTGCACATCGTAACGAACAAAAAAGGTCGTCTAGACGGAATACTTTCAGGTGAACCGTTTTCGCGAAACCCTTCCGGAAAGTACGTACGCAAAACAGAAGTTGAGTTGCCTGCGAGGTTGGCAACACGCAACACATGTTGTGCAACATGCATACACGGGGCGGTGCAACACAGTTTGTTATTTAACTGCACGATACGCTAGTGAAAACGTGATAGCAGTCGTTGTACCATTAACGTGCAAAGAGTAATGGTCGTGTGCTGAGTGCCATTCTTGCTGGGACCAACGGAAAAGCACTAATCACTCTGTTTACGGGAACTGCTCAAAGGTGCTACCACGGGCGTCAAGTCAGACATTGCATCGCCACGACACACACCGACACACACGTTAGAAAACACCGGGCATTTCTCGCGTGCTGTCGGCAGCTGCTTGTATCCGCTGGACCAGCTCGCCCCGTCATTCTACCGGCGAGGCATACACAACAGACTACATGTGTCCACACGCGGAGTTATCAAGTGGTGACATATCCGGTGACTTTGCAGGCCATTGACACCAAACGGTACTTGGTGACCGGAAATGTGGGTGGCATGTGGATTCTCGCTGGCTCAGACGTCTATGTTGTGAATGTTTTAAATACCCTCGCGTGCTAATGTGCATTCATCAATGAACAATACGTGCGACGTAAAACCAGGAGCGGAGATGCACTGCTGCAGATACCACTGTGCAAGTGTAACTCTATGGTGGGAGTCGTCTCCATGCAAGCTCTTGCACTTGACCGAGATGAAACTTGTGCAATAGTTGCTGTTTGCAAACACTCCAGGCTGTCTTGTGACCGCGGCCCAGCTCACCTGATGTGTGCTTGTTGAGTGCCACGCCTCACATCGCTCCAGCATCTCCTCCTTCAACTGTAACCTCCGCACTCTCCACTGTCGTCCTCTTTCTCACTCCCGTACCTCAAGCACATACCCCGCACGTTATAGCTGAGTAGAGCACGCGACAAACCACGTGTTGCCACACACATTAGCTTGCCCTTACATGCGCCGTTCCTGTTTCGCGGAAGTGAAAGGAAATATATGAGTCGGGCATAATGTATTTTCAATGGGACAAAACTGGCACTTGTCACCGGTGCAAGCGCCGGCCTGCCGCCATTTAGTGACGTCACCCAACCGCCATATTGGATCTGGCTGACATTAACATTGACCCATGACCTTGACCCCGTGCCCATGACTATGACCTTGTACCCATGACGTTGACCCCGTGCACATTACCTTGACCCCGTGCTCATAACCTTGACCCTGTGCACATAACCTTGACCCCGGGCACATAACCTTGACCTGGTGCCCATGATCTTGACCCCGTGTCCAAAACCTTGAATAACTTTGAACACAAAAAATTCCACAAAAAAGGAGAACAATGATAAAATCCATAAAATGTATAAAAAAATGTAAATAAATAACAATTAATTATTTAAAGATGTACATGTAGGAGGTCCTCTGGGGTTCGATGACAGGTGGTTCTACTAAACTCCCGATACGACCGGCCCTCGCCTGANTAATATACTTACCGACAAGCGAACATGTCACATACAAATCTGTGGATGTAACATTACTCAAATATTAAGCGGTAAATTATACGTCAGAATTTCTAAATTCGCTTGAGGTTCCAGGATTGCCTCCCCATATATTAAAATTTAAAATACCATTGACAGTCATTTTACTTCGTAACATCAATTCACCAAAACTTTGCAACAGCACTCACCTTGCAATAAAAAAAATGATGGGAAATACTATAGAAGCTACCATCTTGAAAGATGATTTCAAAAAAGAATATGTGCTTCTTCCCAGAATTCCATTTATTGGATCAGCAATTTTTTTTCACTTTAAAAGAACACCGTTTCCAGTCAGATTGGCATTTGCAATGACAATAAATAAATCTCAAGGGTAGTAATTGCAAATGTGCGGAATAGATTTAGAAACAGATTTTTTTTCGCACTGCCAATTGTATGTGTCATGTTCTAGAGTAGGAAAACCACACAACTTATTTATACGCGCGGACGATGGCAAAACTAAAAACATTGTATTCAAACAAGTACTTCAATAATAAAGATTTTGAAAATACATATACTTCTTTCAATTTATTTCACTGAAATGAATAGAACCAAAATGTTTTATGCCACAGCAACGCGTGGCAGGGTTAGCTAGTTTTGAAATAAATGAAAATCCACTAAAATATATAGACTTATTTATACAAAAGCGGATTAAAATACATTTATTGTTTGAAGTTGTCACACAGTTGTTACCGCATTGAGAAACAAAGTCTTTATAACCATAACGTTAACACAAAATAATATATATTGTTTTATAAAATGCTGTCACATATAAGATCAGTGTTAAAATAAATTTACATATCTTTTATTACTGTTATTATTGTTATAATCATTGCGTAAAGCACGCACGAAAACTTCAATACTTTTGTTACATACANTCTTTTATTACTGTTATTATTGTTATAATCATTGCGTAAAGCACGCACGAAAACTTCAATACTTTTGTTACATACATATATTATAGTTGATAAAAAGCTTATCACTGCGTAAGTAGATGGCGAACATCATCATTATAAATGTANTTACATACATATATTATAGTTGATAAAAAGCTTATCACTGCGTAAGTAGATGGCGAACATCATCATTATAAATGTATGTTAATCTTTATAATACCTTTAAATCCTGCTTCATGTATTGAATCGTAGTTTAAAAAGCATCTGCACTTTAATGTGCAGTTTTACATTTATAAAGAAATTGTTAATATGAACATAGCGTGCTGAGTTTCTATACAAAATCATTCCACATCCTACTGTAGTGACGTCACATAGGTTGAATGATTAAGTATTGATGACATAACATATTGTTTATAATATTTACATAAAAATTGTCGTTGTGCATTTACACTGTTAAAATTATAACTCCTCTTTCAGGATATATTTTTCTATCTACAGAGTTTTTCTCTACCAGAGTATAATTATTGAACTTGAAAACTTCATATTTTGTTTCTTTGTTGCATCATAATATTTATATTAAATTTTTTTTATTTCAAAAATAAATGAAAGTTTGCAAAGCCGCGTTAGGGAATACAGAACTTGAATATAGGCTGACGCGTGCCGTAATCGAACACTCGCATACGCGGTCACGCGAGCGAGGAAGGAGCACATTAGCACACCACAGCGGAAATCCAAGNCCGTAATCGAACACTCGCATACGCGGTCACGCGAGCGAGGAAGGAGCACATTAGCACACCACAGCGGAAATCCAAGTTCAAGGCCACGTGCAGCTGTATACACTCGGTACAACCCACGAGCCGCTCTTCGTTGGAACGAACTGCGAGAAAGATGCCTGGGGCAGTTCCTAAAACACTTTCCCACAACCTACACTTTTCCCTCAGATTAATTATCCTACGGTGGCGAAGAGGACTTCATCCTAACCATTTTCCTACTGCCAGGAGAAGATGTCCGAGTTATGAGCCAAACGAAATATTCACGTTACCTCCATCTACCACGCGAGTTGAGGACATTCCGTTTATAAATGCAGGGGATACTGTTATGAGCTTGCAATCAGGCGATCGCGTTCTCACGCACGTAACTCCGGTAATTGGGACACGAGCCGAGCGCCCGAACCACAACAATCCAACGAGGCGGACGGCCTTGGAGTTTGTAAGTCGACACGCGCCCAATATCAAGGCTGGAAGCGCGGCGGGCACTGGTTTTTGTCCTTGATCGCCGAGAAGAAGAAGCCTTGAGGTGGAGTGTGACAACCACCATAATACGTCTACAGTCATCAGCCGTCGGAGGCAGGATTCAGGGGAAGACGTTCTATTTAGATAGTATCTAGACTAAATAAGGTTCCGTGACTTTATTAAATTATATTTAATTTTTGTTTTCCCTCTGAGCTCTTTAGATTTAAACTATATTACATGTAACGAGTTGTAACTGATATTTAAACAATATATTTATACTCTAACCGACCTACTTTGTTCTATCTCTGAGTACTACGCATCGCCTACATAATTAAATATACAATTTAAACTAAATTTAAAATTGTAATATTATAGTATACAACTTATTTATCTAAATTATTCTATATAAACCCTTTTAAAACATGCCTGCCGCACACAACTGTAGCAATACTTGGGTGTANTATTTATCTAAATTATTCTATATAAACCCTTTTAAAACATGCCTGCCGCACACAACTGTAGCAATACTTGGGTGTATTTTTGGTATGAATCTGTTTATTGATCTTCGAGAAACGGCATAAAACATCCATTGTTCATGTGACGATCTTCATAAATGGATGACAAAAAGTTTATGTTTTATCGCATTCGATGATTGTTATAGATACAGTATACACATTTAAATGTAAATCTTTTACTTAGTTTCGTAGATATAGCACATTATGCTTTACTTTTTGTATAGGCACCATTCGGATAGTAAGATAATTACAATTTAAACACATCAAATAATATGGCCTACCACAGTAAAACTTCTTCGGAAAATTTCAACGTAATCGGTTGATTGTCTACTGAGATACGGCATAAAAACTGTATTATTTCTAGTGAGACTATCTTCCAGAATGGCGAACAAAAGCGATTACATGATGCTTGTAGTAGACACTTTCAGCGTACAAAAATTGGTAGAAATTGGTCATACGATATGGTAGTTATAACTAATATATTAAAAATATTTGTGTGTCCGCCCTCTTGAAAATATATTCGTAATAAATTTAAATTTCTTATATTACCTGGCCCATGATAGTTTTAATTACGTGCCAAATTAGGTGAAAATTGGTTTCGTAGTTTTCTAGATATAACGTAAAAGCTTTATTTTTTTATGTGACGCTATCTTCCAAAACGGCAGACCAACAACAATATTTACCTCTGACTTCAATGTTTACGTCAAGCGCTGTTAGCATACACAATTTTGTTTTAATAGGTTGAATAGTTTCCGAAATATTACATACCACCCTAAATATTTAAACATCCGCCGTCCTGAAAGTAAGTTCTCGGCACGGTCGAAAACTATAAAAGTCAGGTGTCATTACTTAGTATTATATGTATAACGAGTTTGTTTAAATTCGGTTTACGCGTTCAAAAATTGAAGGGGGGTGGGGAACCCACACACGCCAAGACTCACAGTAGCATACAGAAACACACAGTTAGGAACGTGATCTCGTAAGCCTTTATTTCCTTCGGGAAGTCGGCTACAAATATAGTAGTAAAATTAATGTTAATGAGGAGCGCCAAACATTAACTGCACTATTTGCACGATCCTATAATTCTCATTCTCCTATTTCTTTCCTACTTGATGTTCTCGCAATATTTGTGTGAGTCTTAACTGCAGGGAGACGGTGCCTTTATTATTTGTGTTATTTCAAACGGCCTGTTTTACCACGTGTGTTTCCACGATACCTGACTGTGAACTATTTTCTGCGGAGGTTTAAAAATTTTACCCTTTCACAGGTGACCAAACAAACATCACACATTTCTCAGTGTATTGTTCCGCGTATAACATNTATTTATCTAAATTATTCTATATAAACCCTTTTAAAACATGCCTGCCGCACACAACTGTAGCAATACTTGGGTGTAATTTTGGTATGAATCTGTTTATTGATCTTCGAGAAATGGCATAAAACATCCATTGTTCATGTGACGATCTTCATAAATGGATGACAAAAAGTTTATGTTTTATCGCATTCGATTATTGTTATAGATACAGTATACACATTTAAATGTAAATCTTTTACTTAGTTTCGTAGATATAGCACATTATGCTTTAATTTTTGTATAGGCACCATTCGGATAGTAAGATAATTACAATTTAAACACATCAAATAATATGGCCTACCACAGTAAAACTTCTTCGGAAAATTTCAACGTAATCGGTTGATTGTTTACTGAGATACGGCATAAAAACTGTATTATTTCTAGTGAGACTATCTTCCAGAATGGCGAACAAAAGCGATTATATGATGCTTGTAGTAGACACTTTCAGCGTACAAAAATTGGTAGAAATTGGTCATACGATATGGTAGTTATAACTAATATATTAAAAATATTTGTGTGGCCGCCCTCTTAAAAATATGTTCGTAATAAATTTAAATTTCTTATATTACCTGGCCCATGATAGTTTTAATTACGTGCCAAATTTGGTGAAAATTGGTTTCGTAGTTTTCGAGATATAACGTAAAAGCTTTATTTTTTCATGTGACGCTATCTTCCAAAACGGCAGACCAACAACAATATTTACCTCTGACTTCAATGTTTACGTCAAGCGCTGTTAGCATACACAATTTTGTTTTAATAGGTTGAATAGTTTCCGAAATATTACATACCACCCTAAATATTTAAACATCCGCCGTCCTGAAAGTAAGTTCTCGGCACGGTCGAAAACTATAAAAGTCAGGTGTCATTACTTAGTATTATATGTATAACGAGTTTGTTTAAATTCGGTTTACGCGTTCAAAAATTGAAGGGGGGTGGGGAACCCACACACGCCAAGACTCACAGTAGCATACAGAAACACACAGTTAGGAACGTGATCTCGTAAGCCTTTATTTCCTTCGGGAAGTCGGCTACAAATATAGTAGTAAAATTAATGTTAATGAGGAGCGCCAAACATTAACTGCACTATTTGCACGATCCTATAATTCTCATTCTCCTATTTCTTTCCTACTTGATGTTCTCGCAATATTTGTGTGAGTCTTAACTGCAGGGAGACGGTGCCTTTATTATTTGTGTTATTTCAAACGGCCTGTTTTACCACGTGTGTTTCCACGATACCTGACCGTGAACTATTTTCTGCGGAGGCTTAAAAATTTTACCCTTTCACAGGTGACCAAACAAACATCACACATTTCTCAGTGTATTGTTCCGCGTATAACATTTAACTGAAATAAGTTGTGATTTCTGGTATGCGCTTTGCACATTATTTATGTTGCGCAAAAAAATGTCGCAGACTATACAAGGCTACGACCTAAACGAACAAGACGTTCGTTGCTCTATATTTTTTTAACTAAATCCCGGCATATATTTTTAATGATTTGTGGTCCTGTGATGATTACCACAAACACACGGAAGTCGTCATTAAAAAAGTTATTTGGATTGGCCGTAATACATTTTCAATTATCGAGACTGTTGTCTTAAGTTTCTCTTGTGGGAATGTGGAGGGACGGCTGCTAGAAGAAGGTAACTGTAGAAAACACACGAGCCTTCACGTAAGTGTTTTTTCTTGATTATGGTGGAAGTTGAAGTATGTTACTCTGCCAGAAGTTGGGTTTGCTAAATTCGGTAAACCTTTGAAAAGCCCTGTGGTAAATTTGTAACTGGCCAGATTGTAGTCGTGTTGATCGTTTGTAGTGATACATAAAAATCCATTATCCCGCAACTAAATATTAAAGAACCGAAGTACTGATGAAATGCTTTTCACACATCGTATTAGGATTTACTTCCGAACTCTATGCCCTGGCCTCGTGCAACGGACGTATGGAAACAATTTTTTCTTACGAAGATTTTATATTGTAGGAAGTAAAGTCAGTTATTCCTATTAGTTTAAATTATATCCTGTATCTAATTGGACACTGCTAAATAAAAAATTGTATCATTTATACATCTCGCAACGAGCTGAGAAAATATTTAAAAAATATCTGACACAGACAAAAAAAGATAGAAAAATGTGATTCGGGACGTATATCGCAGAATTAATATGACTAAACGAGTTCATCATACGTGACTCAACCAATAAATTATGCCAATATAATACCAATTTTTTGTAGTTTTTCGTAATGTATTGTCTGAAAATATTTTCTTCTTTGGTAATGTATATTTTACAAGGAATTTTTTCGCCAGTAGATACAATAATAAAAGTGCTTTTAAATTCCCAACTATCATTAGTAACTTTTCCTTCGAAAATTTTTACACGATAACAAAATGCAAAAATCAGGCACGAAATTTTTTTTTTTAGAAAATGTTCCTCAGCATTTTTGATTTTACAATAATACACACTTTTAAAGATAAAACAAATTTGATACTGGGCTTGCAATTGCGACTCGTGTTCTAATACCAGTTAAAAATTTACGTTTAGGACTGAAATCGTTCACGAGCCACAGGTTTTTTTTTTTTCCTTTAATAAAATAAATGAGATTTGACAGTTTTTGCTAATTAGAAAAATTTCAATACCTAAAAAAACAGTTCAGACAAAATGATTGACTTACGTGACGGTAAATGTAACTAGGAAAGTATTAATNTTTTTTTTTTTTCCTTTAATAAAATAAATGAGATTTGACAGTTTTTGCTAATTAGAAAAATTTCAATACCTAAAAAACAGTTCAGACAAAATGATTGACTTACGTGACGGGAAATGTAACTAGGAAAGTATTAATAGCCATTACTTAATAAGAACGCCTCAAATGGCATGTTGCAATTTGTGTCTTATTGTGTTCATACCCGAGCAGAATGAATATTAAATTGAGTAACACTTCGAAGTCCATAAAAGTGAATCCATGAGAGAGATTTTTTTTTTTTTCATTAACTCCTCTCTAGCGTATTACGTTTGAATTTTTCACTAATTAAAGAAGAAGTCTCTGATTTTGAAATAACTACAAAATTAATTACAGCTCGGCTTGTAATACTTTCACTCTTACGTTGTAAAACACGTCTTCCCCCATACATCCTTCCTCATTCCTTCCGTGTTCGTATCTCGTGTTAACGCAGCGAGCGTGGCTTGACGACTTCCGTTTCACTTCTGGATGGAGAAACGGACTTCCAGAGGCGAGAAAACTGAGTCGAGCTCTCGGCTGTACTTTCTCGCCGTCCAGCTAGTCAGCTAACCAGCGAAAAAAAATCTGGTAAACAAAACTGTTTAAAGCGTCTGAGTAATAACAGTTTGATAGCAACATTTAGGAAATATCTCACTTATGAAAGATGGTTGTCGTTTTCTGTTGGCTGTTCATGGTAAAGCGAGCAGTTAAGAAATCAACCTTTGCAAAGCAATCACTACCCGTTTTGAGAGTGCACGTTTACATGTATGGCTACTGATATGTTTGTTGTTTTATACTTTCAAGAGGACGTATTTGTATCAAAATAATACATTCCCGGCCCTAAAAGTTTTTACGGTTTACCCTGAATGACGAATGGATAATGTGAGATTCTTTATGTCAACATTATTCCAGCATACATGCAAGAGAATACTAAAAAAGAGGGAAAGTTATATCCTAAGCAGGTATTTTCGAAAATGCTTGAGTAAACGTGCAGGGCAATAATGAAAAAAAATTTGCAGATATTTAATATTTTAATTCAGAAAATATTAATCAGTAATTTTCCAGTCTATCATAGGCAAGAAAATTATATTAATTAATTTAAAACAAAACCTTTTGAAAAATAATTATTTTTCAAAGACGCGATCGTCTCTGAAGCATAATTTTGCTCGAGGAATAACCTTACATAGGTTTTATATGTGTGTGCAATTGAGAGGTTACGTCGCTTAGGGATTCTAAACCTATGTTTCAGCTACATTCTGTGTAACGCCACTTCTCTAAAAAGCGTCGGAAGGAAGTGTTTGCATTCTGCCGATAGTATATTGTTTTATTTTTTTTTAATTAACGCGCTAGACTTCACACTAACATTCCGAAATATCAGCGCGCAAGCTACTTAGTTCTTCTTCGTGGAAATGTATATCTGCCTCAGTAACCAGCCCAACCTTGAACAGTCGTGCGCACCAAAGCGCCACGCTTGTAGCTAGGAGATAGGATCACGCGTGTTTTACGTCTACTTACTTCGCATTTACGTAAACTACCACGCAACGTATACCGTTTATTTTTCTAGCAGAAATGTGCCAATCAACGGGAGCTCTCGAACTGCGACGTTGCGTGCTCACTAGCACATACATATATACATAAGGACCGCGGTGGTGTAGTGGTCAGATTACCCCCTTCCCTCTTACTAAGGTGAACGTTGCTCGATTCCCGGCTGGGTCAGACGGATTACAAGTTTGACGGCCCGAAGGGCGCACACCCTCCATTCTCCCGCACTGCAACTGTACTCTGGTGAGTAAGGCAGTGCACGGCACTTTCTCCTCTTCTTTCTTCCGGCCTTGACTTATCTTTGTGCCGTACAGAGTATTCTACCGGTTTTCTCAGTGAAACCTGTCCTCACCAATTACAGATATTCCGACTTATTACTTTAAAGCCTTTACCCAAAAACCCCTTCATGGGTACTCGGAAAGCTCTTCTTGCCATTTATCATATTCCTCAATCCTTTTGCTTATTTTTGTGCAAAAATTTTGCCATAACTTGTGAAGAACTTTGTCTCTCATGACATTTGCCAATCTTAAGTCAATGCCCTTTCTTTATACCATTCCTTGGAGCCATTGCCTTATATCTTCCGTCTTTAAACAGATCATGATTACATGCTCCATTGTGTCATCAACTCCACAAAGGTCACACGGCAAAGATTGCACCAAACGGAATATACCAAATTTCTCCCTGAAGTTGCCATGTCCCATAAATAGCTGTGCACTATAGTGGTTCATGGTAATCAACTGGGACTTCATCCTTTCTTGCATATCTGGAAGCAACTCAAAGGTAACTCTTCCCTTTTCTGACCTCGACCATCTATCTTGCCATTCCCTAGCAACTTCAATCAAAAGATCTTGTTTTTCTTCCTTACTTAGCCCTCCATTCCGTGCTCTCTCTTTGCCATAATTCCACGAACTTTGACCAATAGGTCAACTAACTACACTCCTGCCAATACTGGAAGTGCATCATTGGATAACTGTCCTTATTATACAAAATTACTCCCAGATATTTCATCTGACTCACATTCTGCACATATTCCCCGCCAAAACGCACAGTAGATGGCCTGCCTAAACTTCCTTTCAACAATATGGTCATTGTTTTTGCAGTGGAGAACTTTAGCTTGTCTTTATCAGCCCATTTCTTGAACTTTTCCACAATATCAGCAGTTTTTATCTCCAGTTCTCTTCTAGCTCTTCCAAATATTAATATCAGTCCGTCATCAGCATTGCCAAAAACCGTGCATCCCGGCGGGAAATCCAATTCCAAAAATCCATTGAAGAGTATGTTCCATAGAATGGGTCCAAGAACCGATCCCTGGGGGTAGCCCTTCGTTATCCTTTACTTGGCCCGTACAGTTTTGGACGAATAGAATACAGACTCCATCAGGTTATCACATTCGAACCTTTTTTTCTGCTAGGTTTAGCAGTTCGTTTGGTGCAGGCGGATTGGTAGGTATGTTATGTGGCAAGTATAGCAATAACAACTAATAATAACTGTTATTTTTATTTTCGTACTGTAAACAAATTGCACATGTTGCACATGTCCTAGTATATGAATATCACCAGTAGTACCAACTAACTTACGAAACATCCAAATTTCGTCACCCAGTTCCAACTTGATGTTTTTACGTGAAAACAATACAGGAGCTTGAGCTACAGAGACAATAGCAGTCTGATTTTCAAAACGTTCATGTAAAGCAAGTTTTCCAATATATTATATCCTGTACATAAATTTGTCATTATAACTAACAGCAACACCAGTATTGTTATGCGAGCGACAATAGAAACACATCTCTAACAGTCTACTACCAGCATTAGTTGGTCTATCAAATAAATAAGTCAGAGCATAACTTTCTTGAGCCGTTAGAAATGCGCTCCAACGTGACATCAGCGAGCGAAGCATTTGAGTTTGAGACGACGTGTGGTAGACTGGCTTATGATATACACAGATGCGTCTGTATACATGCAGCGGAACAACTTGTTGGAGCATTGTGCGCATTGCAGAGGTAACGGAACACGGTGGTACTCAGCAAGGAGGGTTATATACGCACATCGGTGGTCGTCGTGCCCGCTGCAGTGAGCAGGCGAGTCGCTTCGCGTCAGTGGCGCTGTCTTCCGGTCGTTGTCACTTCCTGCCGCCGTGTTTCGCCACGAGACGTCCGCCCAGGAGGAGGTACCTAGAGTGTCCCGCACACAGGCACGGCTCTTCTCTAGCAATGCGGGGGCCGCGGTGGTGTAGTGGTCAGACTACTCGTCTCCCACCCAGGCGAACGGGGCTCCATTGTGCCGGACGATGCCGCTGGTCACCGGGTTTTCTCGGGGATCTCCCGTTTCCTACGCCCTTACATTCCAATGCTGCTCTATGCTCACCTTGCTTCACCCTCATCGGCTCTCAAGACCTCGATGTTAAGAGCCACCAAAACCTCTCTGCTCCACTCTTGTAAAAATCTTTATACGCCTCAAAGTCACGACCTACTGTATGAAAGCATTGCGACTGCAATGGAAAATAGCATACAGAGTGTTCGCATGTGTTCTCCTTCCTCAGAATATGAACCCATAGAAATAGGAATTTAATACAGCAATGTGTTCAGAATGATACAGCATTGTCGCTATAGTTAAAAATATTATATTATTACAGAAGCATAAATATCGTCTACAGAAGGCTACTGACAGCGATTTTCGCTGAATCTGACCCTTGTCAACTGCTACATTTATGCTTGAACAACCAACATTATGATTTGGAAGAAAGTCTCAAGTTTCATATCTGACGTGAAAAAAGATCTGCATTACNTCCAATGCTGCTCTATGCTCACCTTGCTTCACCCTCATCGGCTCTCAAGACCTCGATGTTAAGAGCCACCAAAACCTCTCTGCTCCACTCTTGTAAAAATCTTTATACGCCTCAAAGTCACGACCTACTGTATGAAAGCATTGCGACTGCAATGGAAAATAGCATACAGAGTGTTCGCATGTGTTCTCCTTCCTCAGAATATGAACCCATAGAAATAGGAATTTAATACAGCAATGTGTTCAGAATGATACAGCATTGTCGCTATAGTTAAAAATATTATATTATTACAGAAGAATAAATATCGTCTACAGAAGGCTACTGACAGCGATTTTCGCTGAATCTGACCCTTGTCAACTGCTACATTTATGCTTGAACAACCAACATTATGATTTGGAAGAAAGTCTCAAGTTTCATATCTGACGTGAAAAAAAATCTGCATTAANTATAGTTAAAAATATTATATTATTACAGAAGAATAAATATCGTCTACAGAAGGCTACTGACAGCGATTTTCGCTGAATCTGACCCTTGTCAACTGCTACATTTATGCTTGAACAACCAACATTATGATTTGGAAGAAAGTCTCAAGTTTCATATCTGACGTGAAAAAAGATCTGCATTACATTTTTACATACTTTTTTGAAAATTAGAACTGCAGAAATGTTTGCAACGAGACCCACGACAACAAGGAAGCCGTCTTGAGGCGAAACAGCTGCTTATTCCGCGAACTCAATGCGCACATGCCACCAAAATGGCGTCAGTGGCCAGCGAAACGTCGGGACGCCCGTTCGCCAATCAGCGCCGGGTAACATGCACGCCAGCTGGCGGAACTGCCAATAGCGAACATTTCTCAGAGTGCGGTAGCCAGTCAGACACAAGGCCCGTTCCCAGAGATTCGCGCTGCCAATCAGAGAAAGTGTAACCCCGCATCAAGNAACGTCGGGACGCCCGTTCGCCAATCAGCGCCGGGTAACATGCACGCCAGCTGGCGGAACTGCCAATAGCGAACATTTCTCAGAGTGCGGTAGCCAGTCAGACACAAGGCCCGTTCCCAGAGATTCGCGCTGCCTATCAGAGAAAGTGTAACCCCGCATCTAGGAACCGCTGCGCCGATTCGTCTCTGCCTCCTTATCTACTCTATGGCTGTGCGATACAGATGTATCTCAGAGTAGGTAGATGCAGAGAGGTTCTGTTGACGTCGGCGTACCAGTTCTGTGATTGGCGATGCGAGGTTTTGGGAACGGGACTTGTGTATGACATATCTGCATTCTGCGATGTATGGCATTGTGTTAACTAAAGGCTGTTCACAATGAACTGAGCACTTTTGAAAACCTTGCTTAAGATCTTTTTGTATGCACATAGTGTATTCTTCCACCACATGTAAAATAACATGCCACAGGCCTGGTCACTTTATTCATGCGTCGACCAAGTAAACTGTGGAATTATCGGGAAAGTAAATACTTTACAGGTTTGCTCATTATTACACTTAAATGCATTAAAAATGACGAAAAATAAATAATATCAGTGTACTCAAGAATTTTTACCTAACACTTTTACTCCGACGTTAAAGTAAAGAACTACTATTGCTCCGTCGTTGCCAATTTTACTGAGAACATGCCAGTTAAGTGGGTCTTTAAAAATATGTGCAGGTCGGGGCAGTGATATTTTCCAAATATTGATTTCAAAAATGCTCTCTTAACCGTGAACAGTCTATAGGTAGCTTTACTTCCCAGGTATTGCCAAATCAGCAGTACAGGCATCGCCTCAAGTCACCCGTCGAGAAACTTCCAGCGTCATCCATCCGAATTGTACCTGGGTTTGCATCAGAAAATGTATGATTTCAATACGAGAAGAATGGACCTGTTTTTGTGTTCCTGGCATGTCCCTCATAACTAGCTTACGATCTGCAAGCAGAGCTCTCAAGATAACGTCTTGAAACTGCGGTGTTAACGTTATGTTTGCGTTCAGTTATTTTTTTTCCTTGTATTATTTTTAAAAAAATATGTTTTGCATTATTTTATTATACCCCAGGTGCAGTGAAGCGTGGTCAGAAGAACTCTGCCTTTAACTTTTATTTAGAAACACGTGTGTATATAACCATGTGCTAACATTGTCAGAGCCACGTGGCTTTCTCTGTTCTAACAGCAAAAATTAAATTCTGTGCCAGGACCCAGAATTTCTCTGTATCCCTTGTAAGGATTGCTGCAAGCGGTTTGCTGACTTCATTGTAAAGGGGAAAGACTTAGAATTTCTTCTATGGTGAAAACTTCACGTTTTGTGTACGTTGTTGCCAACTGAAAAATTAAATAGTATTTTATAACATCAGGCCATCCTAAATAATACTGCTTACATGATTCAATATTTTCTAATATTTACATTACCGTAATAAAATGTAAAATTTTACGACTTGCGTAAAAACTGCAGGGATTCATTCATCACACTTATTAAATGGTTTTTTTACGATGATAGAAATAAGTCTTTTTATTGATTGCTTTCCTAGTTTTACGTCATTGGCTTTCGAAAGCCGACATGACGTAATGTGCTTACAGTGTCCACGTATGTGTGAACCACTTCTAGCACGTGGTTGCTCTCCTCATCCCTCAAGTAAGAGACACCTCGTNCCACTTCTAGCACGTGGTTGCTCTCCTGATCCTTCAAGTAAGAGACACCGCGGGCCAAGCACGTATTGATCCTACGCGAGGAGCAGTCTCCGAGCTCGTGTTATATATAAATTACGTCGCTGGCGGTTCAGAATCACCGCCACTTTGCCTCTTGGCCGTGTGACAGCGACACCTCTGCGATCACAGCCGCTGAGGATGTTTTAGCCGATAATCTTGCCGGCAGTCGAGTCCACGTGCATTCAAGACTCTTTATAGCTAACATCCATTGGCAGGAAGTCACACGGTGTCCTATTACTGTTCGAGCATTAGCAAGTGNTCGAAAGCCGACATGACGTAATGTGCTTACAGTGTCCACGTATGTGTGAACCACTTCTAGCACGTGGTTGCTCTCCTGATCCTTCAAGTAAGAGACACCGCGGGCCAAGCACGTATTGATCCTACGCGAGGAGCAGTCTCCGAGCTCGTGTTATATATAAATTACGTCGCTGGCGGTTCAGAATCACCGCCACTTTGCCTCTTGGCCGTGTGACAGCGACACCTCTGCGATCACAGCCGCTGAGGATGTTTTAGCCGATAATCTTGCCGGCAGTCGAGTCCACGTGCATTCAAGACTCTTTATAGCTAACATCCATTGGCAGGAAGTCACACGGTGTCCTATTACTGTTCGAGCTTTAACATGTATTTGTTTATCAGTTTATTTATCGCTGAATCAGTTTCGTAAGTTAGTTTGTTTCAACTTAAGTAAATTCGTATTGATTATTATTTATTTTAAGAAAAAAATTAAATTACAAGCACTATGACTTTTCTTCAGTCGTAAATTGCCAAACTTTAAATACATACACGAACAAAGTTTTGTGAAAAGTTTTAAGTTATCCTTCTACCAAAATTGCATTGCTGTTTACTGTAAAACATAAAATTTTATAATTACGTACATATTTATTTAAAAATAATTTTGTCTATGGTTTAGGTAAACTCTTACGTGGCAGCAAGCTTTCAAAATATACACTTTTTATCTGATTCATTGAGCATAATAAAAGTGGAGTAGAGAGATCTGAGCGGCTGATAACATCGAAGCCTCGAGAGCCAATGAAGGTGAAGCGAGGAGAGTACGGAGCAGCGCCGGAATGCAAGGGCGAGGGAAATGGGAGATCCCCGAGGAAACACGCAGACTGGCGGCATCCCCCGGCACGATCCCCACATGCCAAACTCCGGGAGCGGCCCCGCTGGTTATCGAATACGGTTCGCCTTGGAAAGCGTATGGAATGAAAAGTTTTAAGTTATTTGCATCAAATCAATTGGATGAATAAAGTATTTAAATTAATATGTATATGTTTACTACGGGAAACCTGAGGAGCAGTCCGTACTTTGTTGCGGGTTTCAGCAGTCTTCGACAACGTCGCCTGGTGACGGTGGAAAGTGGCCGAACTGCTTTACAGAGAACAGTTCCTCCTCCTGTATCCAGTGACTGGGCCTAGTTTCGGATCCAGTCATTTCGACTCAACTTGTCCAACCGGTTTGACCAGCTCTGATTTGGTAGTTGACGCGGTAGACCAAAGAAGGAAGTTGTGGCTGGATATATGAGCAGAGACGCCGGTATCGAGAATTCCGCATTGAAAGGTCGGCGAATGGCAAAAACATTTTCTGATTAGAAAACTGTGCCACTTGCATAAAATCTTAAAAGAAATCCACATACAGCGTCTCTCTTTCTTACTTTAAAGTGGGTAGTCAATAAAACTATCTTATATTTATTTAATACAATAAAATATGTCGATTTTTGTTATGCATATGTGGCAGTATATACTTATTCTTCCAACGCAGCGTATCTTCATGACTGTTGATAATCGATAGTCGCCCAGTAAATAAGCCCACCGTGTGCTCTCTACTGCCAATAAGCGCGAGACGCACTATGAGAATAGCCTTTAAAAATATTCCTTGTCGAGAGATAAATTTTAATATTTTCTCCCGTTTCCAATGTGTGATTTTTGAAAGCGAAAATGGCTGAAAAGGGCGTCTTCAAAGTCACTTCTAGGTGCGAAAATCGTGTTCCACCGGTTAATGGAAATCAATACAGGAAATAACAAAGAGCGTTCTTACGTGACTGTATTGCGGTACAAGATATTACGTCATCACAGAGTACCCAATAATACAGAGGAGGAAAAGTCGCTTATCCAGCGAATCACAACAAAATGGCGTCACTGACCGGCAACATGTGGAAACGCCGTTCGCCAATCAGCGCCCGGCAACTAGCTCACCATCCGGCGTCCCAGCCAGTAGGGAATACTCAGCAGCAGGCGGTAGCCAATCAGACGGAAGGCATGTTCCCAGGACCTTGCACAGGCAATCAGTAAATGGGTAGGCGCTCATCAAAGGAACCCCCACGCCATTTCGTGCCCGTGTATTTACCTCCTCCGTGACATCAGTCCGGTAAAATATTTACTTTGAAAGTTGACAAACGCGGTGTGTCTGCGATTGTTCTTTCTAAGTTTGTGCAGGCTACAGAGAAGATAAATACGTAGCGATGACGTGGCATGGCGGATCCTTTGATGTGGGTGTACTCATACTCCGATTGGCTGCACGACGGTCCGTAGCGGAAGTGGGAAGATTTGGGTGCCTCTTAACGTCGTGAGCACGGAGCAGCGCGAGAATGCAAGGGCGGTGGAAACGGGAGATCACGGAGAACACCCGCGGAACCGGTGGCGGGAGCGACCCCACCCAAAATCGAACCCGGTTCGCCCAGGTGGGAGGCAGTCAAACCCCTACACCGCCGTGGCCCCTGTGGGGTTCTGAGCACAGGCCATGTGTCTGATTGGCTACAGAGTGCTGCGAAACGTTCGCTATTGGCTGGTCTGTCGGCTGGCAAGTAAGCAACAAGGCGTTGATTGGCGAACGGCGTTCCGACACAATACTTGCCAGTCACCCCATTTTGTTATCGCGTGAGGCCAGAGTTCACGGAACAAGCGGCTATTTGACCTCTGTTTACTCAACTACTCTGTTACTATATCGGCTCTCAGGCACCTGTGGGCTTCAAACAACTTGCTTGACTTCAATGTATGTCCCGGACGTTGCAATTTCATAACAGTTGCGTATCTCAGCTCCTCAAGTCGAGCGCAATGCAAAATAGGAAGTCTAACAGCGATAAGCTGAGGAGTTGTTACTTAGACGTATAAGCAGAGCGCAGTTCAAGGTCGCGCCACGAGCGACGCGCTTCTCTTGTCAAAACACACGTCGTGGGCGGGTGATATCCGCACTCTGAAGGCTGCTATATCACACTTCCGACCTTACAACCCACGCACTCTTATAGCGAACACACGTGTCTCAAGTACGCACGCAATTAAGGCTGTCGCCTACCTGCTGCCTCAACTATACTGCAGCATGTTTCAAATACGAGTTTTTTTATGAAACTATTAAACGTGCCCCTTATATGTTTACCTACGAAAAAAAAAACCTATACCAGGGCGGAATGATACTACAAAAATAGCACGTAACATGTAAATATTATTTTGTAACCCACCAACATCTTTAAAACCTTTCAAGTACTTTACGTATGTGGTAACCAAGTGGTACAGTCTGGGTAAAGTTTGCCAAAAAAACAACAGCCGACTATTGAGCTAGAGAATTCTTTGACGTATTCTGGCAACACTGCATGTTTGCCGAGTCGCGCGTCTTCCTTTGTATGCGCATGCGCTCGCCGCATGGCGCGATTTTCTGTGTCATAGAACTCCGTTTGCTTTAAGGCCTGAGCTGTACAGTCTGTGACAAAACCAGCTGCCTTGCGTTCTCACATGTAGTGTCGCAGGCCGAGTGACGACCTGCCTTGTTGTTGCTTCAGCCAAGCTTTCATCATAGGTTATACATAATCGTCGAAAACCAAAAGAAAAGTTAATTCAATACATTTTGCTACATCTTATCAGTAAACTGTCATAATATATGTGGTAGTAACACATTTCAGTGTTTCCTTTTAAGAATCCAAGCATTGAAGGTTCTGTTTATTTAAAAATATCGGAATATTATTTAGAATAATTTTGAAGAAATGTTTTTGGAAAATTATATATTGACCGTATTGCTGTTACGGATAACACCTTCAATATAAAACTTATATAATTGTAATAAACAACATAAAACACTATTAATACAATGAACAGTAGCAAAGCCAGCCAAAGACAACAGGAAATTGGTTGGTTGTACCAAATATTTACTCCAATTAAGTTTTGTATTGGTTTTATAGTATAAAATAATAAAAAAAATTTGCAATATAATACATAAAATTGTTTTTTTTTGCTAAAAATTTGCTAAAATTAATATAAAAAAATCAAAAAATTTTCACAGGTTAATGGAGTAGAACCGAAAACTTTGAGTTCATAATTTACCGCAGCCAGCAAAACAAAGTAATTTCAGCATGCAAAACAATTCAGAAGATTTTTATTGTTCAGTAATTTGATACAACACACGGAAAGAAAAATACTCAAGTGCCTAAAAAGTAAAAAAAAAAAATATTTGAAGTCTAATACTTGAGAGATGTCTTCTAACCGAAAAACAAAATCACCAGAGGATATTCGTAAAATATTAGCATGAATGAAATATTGCACTTACAATTTATACATAAACGTTTTTATAAAATAAAAGTGAATACTATTGTATTTTCATTAATATTTATTTCAATATTTTTCTATGTTGCCTACTAGTGGCACAGATGTTTTAATAGGGGGCATCTGCTTATTTAAGGGTATATCAAACGATCATAAACACGGCAACTTTATCAATGCCTGTCCAGGTATACAAAACTAAGATCCCTCGGTCCCTCAACTGCAGGCAAAACTGGCTACCCCACAAAGATTCCCACACCTGTCTTTCAGAGTAGTTTTTTTTTAAAGCCGGTCGCTATATTTAGAACCGTCCAACAACATTCGTTTTACTGGACTTCCAAACAAAGCCAACGATTATTTTGCACGCAGCTATGTGAAACATTCATATTTTTTAATTACATCGAATGGCCCACGGTGGCGCAGCGCTTATAGCGCTCGCCTCCCACCAAGGCTTACCGGGTTCGATTTCTGGCGGGGTCACTCCCGGATTTTCGTACGTGGGAATCGTGCCGGACGACGTCACTGGTTGCCGGGTTTTCTCAGGGAGATCCGGTTTCCACCACGCTTGCATTCCGGAGTTGATTCCTACCCACCTCACCTCCTTCTTGGCGGCTCTCAAGACCCAGGTGTTACGAGCAGTTCAAGAGCAGTGCAAGACGCCTGAAACGCGACTGGCAAACAAAATTTGACCCCTTTTTTTCGGGAAATGTGTTATTTCTTCTGCAATGTGTATTAAGTTTACTTGTTAACAAATATTGGTGGTAATTAAATCAATGTGGTGGTATGCATTATTTAGCAAAGGATATTATAAATGCTGCATTTAAATTATTCTTCCTAAAATATTAAAATAAATCTTAAATAGATGAGACGAGCAATGAGGAAAATAAATGATTGTTACTATATCGGCAATCCTAATACAATTTCTGGCAGACTCACTTCGTATTTTCACATGCGAGAAACGTGGACGGGTCTTCTCGAGGAACAAGCATTTCTCCTGGTCTTGAGTCCCTCTTCGTGCTCCTTCGCAGGGAATTATTTTATGTGATTCATCAAAAGTCCTCCCAACCCGTTTCGAAACACTTCTCACAACTTTGATTGTTGATACCGCCAAAGAATGCATCCTTAACATGCTTTTTTACAATTTATTTTTTCCTGCTTGTTAACATCAAATAATCGAACTCTTGTTCCTCCCCGCCATAGCGTAAACGTATCCTCAGTCACTATTACAAACCTGTAACTAAGTAAGTGGTTTTCCACAGCTAAACGCGCTTATCCTGTCGAGGACTTGGGTCTACAGGAGCACGACAACAACCTCATCGTGCAGCCCGGTGATTTGAACGCACGAAGCAGGCACGATACACAGGTCACACACCGAAACCCCAGCGGTGCGACCTGGTGACTTGAACGCAAGAAGCAGACACGAAGAAGAGCCACTTACTTTTGACGGCCCACACGGCCAGGCTGTCGAGCTCGTGCAGGAAGAAGACGGAGTCATTGCGGCACCTCGGGTTGTCGATGCCGGCGAGGGCGGCTATCACCATGCGCGGGATGGTGTACTCCTCGACGCCGTCGGCGCCCGTGCCCATGATGGTGTTCTTGGTGCGCGACATGACGACGTCGAGCAGCGCGGTGCTGTTGGCGACGTCCCCGGAGGGTACCGCGTCATGTGCGGTGCTGTTGGCGACGTCCCCGGAGAGCACCGTGTCTTGTCCGGTGCTGTTCCCCACGTCCCCGCAGAAGACGGGTGACATCAGGAGAAGCACGCCTGCCAAGGTCCCGTGCAGCCCCATGCTAGCGCCGGACTGCGCAAGTTGACGCTCTCGAAAACACGCGCCGCTGAGGAGGGAGAGCCCCAGAAAGTTGGTGGGAGGGACCGCCATGGTGGGGCGAGGTGCTAAGTTTTGTGAAACCGCTTTGCTGTGCAGCGACTTGCCAGTCTCTCCCCTCTCCCCTCTCTCCAAAAGAGTTCTTGCAATGAGGAATCGCACCCGGAAGTCGGTGGCCATCGAGCTATATTGTCTTCTATTTAATTTATTGCAGCTGTTTTATGGTACGAGGGAAAAATATTATATTATTTCCTTTGTATTAGTTTTATATTGCTCTATATCTTTCTTTAATAAAAATCTAAATACAAATATTTAGTTATAAAATTTTGTATACATTTTTCAAAAGCATTAAACGATAATCCGATGTGTCAAAAGGACGCAAAAGAGTGAATCACGCAGTNCTCTCTCCAAAAGAGTTCTTGCAATGAGGAATCGCACCCGGAAGTCGGTGGCCATCGAGCTATATTGTCTTCTATTTCATTTATTGCAGCTGTTTTATGGTACGAGGGAAAAATATTATATTATTTCCTTTGTATTAGTTTTATATTGCTCTATATCTTTCTTTAATAAAAATCTAAATACAAATATTTAGTTATAAAATTTTGTATACATTATTCAAAAGCATTAAACGATAATCCGATGTGTCAAAAGGACGCAAAAGAGTGAATCACGCAGTTTTTTTCCTCATAGTTCCTCCTTATAGTTGAACAAGAACACTGCAAAACTTTGCACGAGGATGGCGTTATCTGCACTGATTAAGTTCTCTGATTGGCTTTTTTCCTCGTAAACACATTAAAATGTGTTAATTAAAGTTTAATTTAATGGACATAAGTACATATTTTAATTAGTCTCTTTTATATGAATACAGTCAAAACACGCAGAAAAGAATTTTAAATTGTTACAAAAAGGAAAATTTTTTCAGTAGTGTGCAAAGTATGTACAAAATTTTCTTTATCAGAACTTTCCTACTAACACTGGCTGTTTTGTCCAGATAAGGACGGTGCTAAAAGAAGATTAAAAAAAAAAAAAAGAAAGCGCAAGCTCAATATATTCCATTACTAAAAAAATCAAAATTGAAACAAAAAATGATGCATTTCTTGGCAAATATTATTTACAAATACTTTCACGCCCTAATTTTACGTGGTGAGCCAATCTTAAAGGAAGAATAGAAAAATTAATGTATATAAACAAGACGACATACTCATCCATGAATTGCTCGGGATTTTAACCCACAATATCCGGCACTCAAAGTTGACGCTTCATATGCACAAATTTGGCTGAAAGCTATTACTAGGCCAGATAAAAATTAACTGCGCTAATTAAAAATAGACTAATAAGTAACTTTCAATTTAAGGTTTCTGGTATTCATATTATTAAAAAAAAATTTAAATTAATAATGGTATGATACAGTATGTGTCACGTTAGAACAGACTTTCTACGAGTAATAGTAAATGTACGCTGCTCATAGCAAAAAACTGCTTTTGCTACTTAAGATAATTACACAGGCGACGGCTATGCAGAAAATGCAAATGAATAATAAATACAAACGAAGCTACAGATTAATTGAGATAAAAATAGAATATCTAGTTCACCGGTTGAAGTACTCTTAACCCTTTCATTCCCACACAAGTTAACGTTTTCGTGTGCTGCTAATAAGAAAAAATGTGCGTGTGCTGTACTTAAGCTAGCCTAGCACTTGTTTTGTTATCACAACCAATTAGCTCCAGGCTTTGTGTTGTGTGATCAGAGATGTGAACCAGTTATAACGCAGGGCAGTAGCACGGTTTACCAATCAGTTACCCACAGAGAAGATCATTGGCCACTGAGTCTCGCAGTTTACAGAACTGGTCAAGTGTAACATTCGTTTGCGACATGTAGACAATTGTATAAAGTGGGCATGAAATTGTTAAGCACTCCTTCCTTCTGCAGGAACATCGGCCAGGCTGAGTGGGATCACTGTATCGGCTGCCTCTACATATTCAGAGCAGAGCACTATACAATCTCTTATCAGGTTCGCTCGTAGGATATATATTTTTTTTTAAGAGAACATTCTACTTGCAACTAAAATTTACGTCAGAGCATTTGCACATTTTAGTATACCTTGCAAGTGAACTAACTTTATCATATATGTCAGGCAGAGTCCTAAACATAAAGGTAAAATTATAATAATTACTTCGCTAGAACATAAAAGATTCATTATTGGGTGAATCTTGAGAGTGTGGTCTTCATCGATTTACACATTTCTTTTTCAGTAGAATGATTTAGATAAGTCGGGTGCAAGGGGATAGGAGATAGAGGCCAGGCGACGGCCAGCCGCCATGTTGTGACGTCATTAAACTGCCATCTTGGATCTGGCTGACCTTGCCCTTTGACTTTGATCACATTCTCGTGATCTTAAAAGACCTTGCAACCAAAATAATCCAAAATATTGCAGAAAAAGTTTTTTAAAATTATATAAAGATGTAGAAGTAGGAGGTCTGGGGTTCAATGACAAGCAGATAAACTAATCTCCTGACATGACCGGCCCTCGCCACGTCGACCAGTGTCCATCTCGTCAGCCATGTTATATGTCGGTGACCTGGACCTTTGACCTTAACATTGAATGGCATTAAAGTCAAAAATTCCAAAAAAAAATCTTAACATTTTAAAGAAATTATTAAAAAAATAAATCTTAAACATTTACAAAAAATTATTAAAAACCATTATTAAAAAACCTACAATTACAGAGGTCCCTCCACCAACACCCTTACCAATTATTATTTGGTTATTTCATTGATCAACTACTTTCCACCACTAATTAGTCGGCAGGCCTTTACCGCTCCTCACCGACACTCATTCCATCGCACAGAAGAATCTTGTTTTTTTTTTTTTCGTTTCCCATTTATTTTTATTTTTAACACCTAGGTAACGTTATTTTCACGATTTATCTACTAGACGAGCTGGTGGGGGAGACCATACTGGTTTGTGTTTGTAAAGTATAGGTCGTGCTGTAGGCACCCTCCATATTGGATTATATTTTCATCACATAGGGGGAGTTAATTTATCGATTCCATCACCAGGCGAGATGCCGATTCAGCCGCTAGGCGAGCTGTCGACACTCATATTAATTTATAGCCATAGGAAAATCTGTAACTATCGTCCTATTTAAAAAAAAATATTTTACCAATAAGCAGTATACCTACATGCATGGTGCGGAAATTTGACTACATGCATAATTTATTAAATCTTAATTTTTTATTAAAAATGTTAAGTTGTTCAATTTAATATTTTTTAATTTAATTTTGTAATTGTACATTAGGACAATGGTGCTTTAAAAAATAAATATTAGTTAAATTAATTTTATTTCTGTGCCATTAAAATTGTAATTTTTTCTGGCAAATAAGGTAGGAAACAAAATAAGACACAATTATATTAACAGGCATGTTTTATTCAATCAATTTATTACAGTCAATCATGCCTTCTAAAAAAAAAATATTCTTCGATATATATGCATCTCAATATATAAAAATTTGTTGTTGGTGTCAGTATTTTATGCATCTCACTATTCTCACTCGTGTTGTCCTGTGCGAAAATATCGTGACATTTATTACACCGGCACACTGTGCAGGGCGGATTATGTAGGTAACTGCACTTATATGGACATCTTCCGAAGTCACAAGAGACCTGCTTGCAGAAAACCTGGTAGCGAGATACTGATGAGAAATTCTCTTCGCCTTAACAGGTCTTTGCATGTCTAAATAAATTGTCTTTACAGCTGAAAGACTTACCGCATCTGTCACACAAGTATGACATGCGACAGGGATTCTTGGCACATGGAAAGCTTTCATGGCTCTGTACACAGTAGCTGAAAGCAAATGTCTTATCACAAAGTGACACTGATGACGACTTAGTGGTTCAGGCGGACCTGTCGGATACGTTGGTGCTGAAACTAAAGAAGCAGGTAACGTCAGCAATGGTTTAATAAGTACCTCAGCCGAAAGGTTCGATGGCTCTGTCGAAGATTTCGTAGGTGTCACAGTTGAATAAGTCAATGAAAGTGTACCATCTGTAGATGATGGTGCTGCACTGGTGGCAGTAGATGCTGGTACTGATGTAGGTGTTTCAGCTGAAGAAGTAGTGATACCATACCAATCTGAAACGATGGTACTGCACTGATGGAAGTAGATGCTGCTAGTGATGAAGACATCACAGCTGAAGAAGTCGATGGCGTTGGCAAAACAGGAGACATCTCACTTGAAGAAGAAATCCATGGCGAGAAACCATTGGCAGGCAACATCCACTTCTTTTTAACGTAACATTCCGTGGAATATCTGGTGTAGAAGCTACCCAAGATGATCCACCTTTCACAATAGCTTTTGTCAAACTAAGCCTATTAACTGAATCCCAATGCTTATAATATATGCTTATGCAAGCCCTAAGATGTCATATTGGCTTCGAACAAATCGTATTACACCATTAATACATCGTTTGAACGTCGGCCAGCCAATCAGCGAGCTGCCACGTGATTGCAACTAACCAATCGCATGTAGGCGTTGAGACATCACATGCAGGCAGGTAGGCAGGCTTGAGGTGCTTATCATTATATATATACATGAACCACACAAACAGAGCAGTCCGTCAGACCCTGTGGAAAGTGCTCCAGTCGAAGACATTTACTCGCAAGCACGACCCGGAGATGGTGAAACCAACCCGGAACACAAGTACCCAAGGAAAACTCTTTATAACAAAAGTTATTATGGATTAATGTATTTCATTATTCAAGTATAATTTTGCAAAACTATTTCACCGTCATGCAGATTTCACTCTCGACTGACTCCTGCAGACTGAATCCGACTCCTGTAGATTGACTCCTGCAGACTGATTCCTGCCGACTGACTTCTGCGGACTGACTCCTACCGAACTTACAGAGTGAGACTTGGCGACTGATTCCAGCCGACAGACTCTTGCCAAGATGTCACTGATTTGCTGGTGTAAAAATAACTAACGTATGACACATGAATATATGCATATTAATATGCAGATATTTCATCGCGTTCCTTAAGAGCATCAGGTATCGGCCATTTTTCATATTGCGCATGGCCGATGCGGTTTTACAAGCTATTGCCCGACGAATCCTCGAGCTAAACGAACAGACGCTGGATAGCTCACCGTCTACACCATTAACTCGCGAGCATATCCATGATAGCCAATGTAGCATCATCTGATTGGGACTCGAACCGGCGACACACACACGCCAACATATTCAAAGCCCAGAAGCAAGTCGCCTCTTTGTGATGCATTTCGCAAAACTTTTCACGAACAATTAATCCATTGTATGATTCACTTCGCAAAACATATTGTGACTTATCCATCTGATTGGAGGAACATTTCAGTACTTGGTAGAATTTATTTGTACCTCGTACTTTTGTTAAATGTTGTAAAAACGTACAGTTAAATATTATAAGTGTTTATAAATATATAACTGGAACATAACACAAAATTGCCATTTGTTATATATATATCAACCAGAATTTGTTGAATTTACTCTCATTTTTTACTTGTATTAATTTTTAATGTTTGTCTAGTTTCTGAAAATGAGTGTTCTCTGTATTATTTTGGAGAGAGACTTGATCAGGAAATGGAACACCTTCGGAATTCAAGTGCGAATAAACGAGAGCGACCTGATAAAACCCGCCTGCTAACGGAAACGTCTGCGATATTTTCCACATGCGAACGTTGGGAGAGCCGGGATTCACACCCGGATTTCGGGAGGTCGGTGACCCTAACCACGCAACTATAGTGGCCCCGACAGTTTCCAATTTATTTCAGATGTGGCAATAGAGTTTCCGATTATGATACGACCATAGAATTATTCAGTACCGTGAACTTAGCAAGACATTCGCAAAGCAAGTTAAGTTATCCAGACAAAAATGTCGCGGTGTGTGTTCACTAAGTCATTTTAAAAACTATTAGACATGCTTTTTATAGTTTATAATTTCTATGCACTTGACTAGCAACGCTTCTCGTGGAAAACAGCATAACCTATAGGGCCAATGTCTTCTGTGGTCAGATAACGTTTACACAAAAATGAAAATGACTGCAGGGATTTTAATCATGATAGTGAGTGAAGACATATAGGTTGTTCTTAACATCGATGTCTTGAGAGACGATGGTGGTGAAGCGAGGTGAGAAAGTAGCAGCACCATAATTCAACGACGGAGAAAACGGGAGATCCCCGAGAAAACCCGCTGACCAGCGGCATCGTACAGCACGATTCCCACAAACAAGCTAAAATCTGTTAGTGATCCCGTCGGGAATCGAACCATGTTCTGCTTGGAGGGAGGTGACTAGAAAACCATAACACCACCGCAGCCCCTCAATTACGCTACGTTATTATATTATTTGACCGTTACTTAAAAGAGAGGGGAACGAAATAAACAACAGGCGTGGTAGTATCTACGAGTACAGAGAAGAAATGTAAGAAACCTTGTTGAAGGACGAAATATGGAAATGATCTGTATTTGCTATGAATATGGCCAGTCGAACACAAACTTTGATAGCTACACTGACAGTCAATATCAAGGATGGGATCAGAGCTGTTTCGAAGGCAGAATGTCATCAGGAAGTGAGAAATGATTTTGTAATCTGGTCCGGCGTGTCCCACGCGGCGTAGTCAGTCGCGAAACTTGTGTGTTTCCTCCCTCAGCCGTCACGGAAGCCACGCCAGCAAAACTCCAGTCGTGTAAACAAGAGTGGGCATTATCGATACCGGAACATGATAGCCATAGTCTCAATTGTCATCTTCAGTTTCGTTTAGCTCACATTCACGCAATACTCCAAGTATCGCTTTATCGATTCTTCTTTCAGTTGAAATTGTGTCGGCCAGTTTTTTTTTACAATTTTTTCCCTTTTATTGCTATGTTTATAAGAATATTTTAAAAGCCCAATAAATGTGGGGTTTTACTCCTCCGGTTCAATTTGTAACACTTTTTACACAAAACCAAAACCATAATTTTTTTTAGCTATTCATACGAAAGAGTTAACTGCTTTTGAACATTGTAACTAGCCTGTAACCAAAGATATTCCTAATTTTAATTTGATTTGAAGTTTACAGGATATTCAACACAGGTTTCGCATTGCTTGTTGTTTTGCGTCTATAATATTGCTACAAGGACGTCTACGGGGCGTATCTGAGTTCGTGAGGGATGGAGGTCTTAATAAAAATTAAAGACCTAAATTTTATTTCTTATTTATTCAAACAGCTATTATTTACAGCATTAAATTATCAGTCTCTTCTTTTAATCCTTTTATTTCACAGTAAGCGCGATATTTGACGTCTATTTTAAGCCCTAATTAACTTCCTTCTTTATGTCTCTGTTTGATTTTTGTTCAATTAATTCATAATCATCATTCACGTACGTTCAGTATCTGTGTTACCATCATTTGTAATGTTTTCACTCACGCATCCACTCCAATAGTCCAGGCTGCAGTCATACACTTCACTGTTCTCATGTTGGTAGTCGCAGATTTTTCCTCCCGCTGGTCACTTATCTCGCCACTCGCTTCTATTCTCGCTAGTCGTCTATCGCTGAAACTCATCCATTCAACAACGGCCGACTCAGAGGCCCAAACGCGCACTTTTATAGCCACTGTCCTTGACCTGGAAGGTTCGCCGCACCCCTAGTCTAGCTGTGAGCAACGAGGTCCAAATTTCCAGAAATTTATGACCCAGTCAAAGAGTTTAAAAAAATCTAAGTATATTCTCCGGTAAATTAGTTTTCCAGTATCATTTTGTAATTATTTTATTAAGGCAAACACTTTAGAACAAATGAGTTGCCGATTAATCATTATGTGAGTGTCTTGTAATCAATCAGATTTATAATAATAATTTTGTCTACTATTTATTGTTTAAAGTATTACAAAGAGCAATATTGTAATTATGATATCTCACCCACTTTTTGCTGTAACCAAACATTCAATATACTTGTGTGGTGTGACTACTGCAAAACTGAAAATCTCGTACTTGAAGGAAATAACTGACACTCTTTTGAATAAACAGTTTCATTTTAATATTTATATTAAATTTAAATTAATTCTCATGTAATTAGTACATATTTTGCGAAAGTGCACCCACTTAAAAAATGTACGCGGATAAAATTAGGAGACTTGTTTAAAACGTTATTGTGCAATATATTTGTAATAAAATTATCAGTGTCTTATAATAAGGAAAATAACATGCCAATAAATGGCCCAATTGTTACTCATAACAATGCTGCGATTTGGCGTTTTACATGATCGGCGTTATTCTAATTTTGTTTATTTTGTTATAGTTTCAATGTAAGGTTTGCTTATGTAAACAATGTTTACAATGAATATATAACAATTACAAGCATAGCATAACTTCTATACCAGTTATGCTATTTTTGAAATTGTCAAGAAGCAGCTATTACTCATGTTAAGATTTACAGATATTAACAATCTGAACTTCATTTATATATCATTCCTTGGTTGAGTTACAACAATTTTGTGCTGCTTGAATGTATTCATTCCATATTTTCATTATGTTTACATTTGTCAGTTTTGCAACCGATATGGGCACTAAATAAAACTTAAAAAAATAAATATATTTTTCAATTAATTATACTTTTTCCGTTTCCCGGAAGGTAACTTTTATATAACTTCCTTTTAAGTAATGTCAAGGATGATTTGAATGCATTGTTAAAAATAAATAAATTTAAAGTTTTTTTTTTAATACCGCCATAAGTAGCTCTAGAACGATCAATAATTAAAGCGAGTGAGTTAAATCATTTATCGCCATGATATTTCAAAGTATTTAGATTCTCTCGTACAGAAACAAATAAAAATTAGGAAAACTATTACATTCGTGACAAAATCAATTAATCTGTTGAATAACTGCCGTGTTGAACTAACACACGCATTGCCACACGTTTACATGTCACACGCCTAGCGCACACACACGTTTATAACATTACGCATGTAACATGTATGTGTATGTATATATGGATTTGTGCGTACATGTGTGTATATTTATATCTTACCTCACTGTCAACTTTATTTGAAGCATGCTGACAGTTCACCGCGAACGAACACAGTGTATGAACAAATATCTTTGAAGTTGATCTGAACTAAAGATGGCAAGGGTTAAAGTAGTCATGATGGAATAAAGCAAATAAATTTTGCAGACATATTGTACAAACTCATCTAAAGCAATATTATGAGCTACAAAATTTTCATCATCCTGTCGATGTGCATTTCCGCGTATTAAGAGACATGTAATTTAACTTTTCCTAAAGTGTCACCCGCCGTACATTACGAAAAACACGACTTCTTTATTTTTAGCAAAACTGAAAGCTTATTTTTGAAGTCGAGGCCTCTTCCTTTCAGAGGTTTGTATGTCACATATAAGAAATTATAAAACACGTTTAAATTACAAAAATTTCTTTATTAACTAACGTAGATATATAAGTAACTAAAAAGTCATTTTTTTCTATACTTTTGGAAGATAAAATTTTTCAAAAGTTGACAGTTTAAATGTTATCTGAGGAGTAGCACGACTATTTCCCACGCCGAGCGAAGTGGCTAAGTAATACACCTCCAGACTCGGATTCGAGAGGGCCCGGGCTTGATTCCCGGCACAGCCATCCCTGTTTCTGTTTTCCGTAACCACTCCAGGCGAATACTTATCTGGATCCTTACTACATGGCCTTCGCCGATTCCTTCAACGATCCTGCTTTTCTGAGAACCTTGCTCCGTGTGTGATGGCCCTGCTGTCGCCGAGATGTCAAGCCCAACCGATCTACAAACGATTCGTCACAAAACAATTTACATCTAAGTAGTGGCGTGTATGCAGTGCCGGACTTCCGCATAGACGAACAAGGCACCTGCCTAGGGCACTAGCCTCGAAAGGGGGAGGGGGGGCGGTCCTGTGGCCAGGGGACAAACTGTTCTTTTGATTTTATTTATCAAGAAAATATAATAGAAAATTACTCATATACAACAGTAATTAAATTAATAGAGGATACAGGACAATACAGCGCTATTTATTATTACAGTAGCCAAATCAAGTATAAAATAAAGTAGGTTATTTTGTTAAATTACCAAAAAGGTGGTCCGGAATCTGTAATTGTCTAGGGGCCCTGGGCCTCTAAGTCTAGCCCTTTGTGTATGCAACTTTTTTCCAAATGTAGGCATTGTAAATATTTCGAAATATTTTATCTAACGAATCAGTAAACTGTTTGTCACAAAACTTGATGTCGTGGAGGTAAATAATGTAAGTATTTCATTCCCATAGTACTTCTATCACTAGAACTTAAGGTAATGTCATATATTATGTATATAATTAAGGGGAGTCTGAATTGGTCCTCCCATAAGTGTTAGGTACAAATAATGTTAGAAATGATATATCATTTTAATAAGCTGGGCACGTAGTCAAAATAGCGTATTTTGCGTATTGTACTGCCGTGTGCAGTGTCTCTCGAACAGTCATGCCAATTGCAAACAATAATTCACCTACAGGAAATAATTCGTGCATTAAAAACTCTCTCTAATAGCCTGCTTCGACCACGATTCTGGCAGGTTAGGCCGCATGAAATGTTAAGCATTTTAGCTATGAAATATAGCAGATGTGGTTTAAGTAATTTATAGTAAATTTGTTTACGAGATTTTTTTATGGGAAACACTTGTTAATTTGAAAATTTTTAATGTTGCAGTAACCTTATTTCAAAATATCAACTTAACCGTTTTTTGAAATATGTAGGCAATTTCTTTGGAACCATAAGAAATATAATTACTATCAGTCTTAAAGAAGTGGAAAACACTAATGGACTCATTTCACCTACCATCTTGGGAGACAGAGACACGTAAAAAAACCCCGGATGTTTGTTAATCAGTAGGACCTGTTTAATCAGTTGTTTGTTAATTAAGTTAATTGTGCGCTTAATGAAGCACAAGTATATTGGGTTTTCTTAAGAGAATATATATGTTTGTAGAAGATTTAGAAATGTTCAATATTGACGTTTAATTGAAATTAATATTTTTTAATTTTAAGAGTACTTAGAGCATGGTCTTTTGGAAGACTTTATTTCTATAAAATGCAGTGGTGTATAAAATTATTTTTCTTCTCGTAAGTGGGTGTGTCGTGTCTAAACACATTTAATTTAAAATATATTTATCTATAATAAAAATTTACTAAAGATTGTTAAACATTTCTAATTACTTTCAAAATTTCTACAATTGTTTTCATCAGACCACGAGTGATTTAGTTAGCTACAAGAATTGAAGTTCCATCATATTTATTATCAAAACAGATCTGCCTATTGCTAATGCACAAACCTGCTATTTTATCTTTCTCTCGTTAATTAAAATGTATATAACCCTATTTAATAACTATTTGATATATGATAAATGTGTATTATGAACTTCCAAAACGGAAAAATTAGTGAGCCAAAATTCCCAATTATGATAGTCTGGGAAAATTAATTTCATCACATCAGACACTTGCAAAAAACGGGAGTATATAATTGCTTTCTCTCTAGGATTCTTTTGGGTGATAGTAATTAACACTCTTCCTAGTATTATGTAGGAAATTTAAATGCAATATCAAATATTGTACAAAACCTTCTCACGCTGTGACCCACGTTGTGTCAAAATCTTCCGGTGGTTTTAACTGACTAGAGCGTTAATTTATTTAACTTTTCAATTTTTTTTTGTAAAACCACAACTTTCTTCTCCCGGTGGTTTAGCTGCAGGCGTTGTGATTAAGACAAGAATAGTGGTTCTGCATATTAGCGACATTGCGACAGAGTTCGGTGGCCACTCGCATCCCAATTCAAGGCCTCTTATGTCAGCATACCCCACTACACGCAATTACCATTACACGCAATTTCCTGTAATCTAGTGATTGCTGTTGACACAAAGAACATGGAAAGACGAACCACGTTGCGTGACTGCATAGGCTTCCTGCTTCGTTCGTATAAATATGTTCTGACAGTTACGACATTGCTGAGTGCCACAGCTACTCCCGTTACAAATGAAAGTTTTCAGTCTTCAGCCGTTGGCAGAAATATTTTTAAGCTGTATTAGTAAAGATATCGGTGTTGCTGACATGATTCCTACAGTCAAATTAAGATCAAGGTTTAAAAGGTTAGATATTGTTTTCGTGGGCACCCATATGCTGACGTAGGAGGTTTTTCCACCTTGTGGCTAACCAACATCTTCGAAAGTTGCCGAACGACTTTTCAACTTCTTACGTAATCTTTGCCAGTCGCATTTACGCACGAGACAACAAACAAGCTAGTTTAACTTCCAAACGTAGGTTACAAAACTCACTACACGGTTCATCTGATTCAATTGTTTGAGATAACTGAAATTAAACTTAAACATACCAGTAATGGTGCCAACGCTCCCTTGACTGACAAGTAATCTCAATGGAAAAAATTATATGTATGTCGGATTGTAATGGATTTGAAGAAATGCGATTCTCTTTTTTTTTTTAAGAAATAAACACACTCGAATGTTGCCACAAGTCTTAGCCGTTTTATTTAAAAATTCAAAAAAGTTTTAGTAATTTCACAAAATTCTATTATAAATCGTCTAACTGATTATATATATATATATGTGTGTATATATATATATATATATATATACACACACACACGCACACACGAGTGATAAGGGTACCGAATTTATATGTGGAAATACACGGCCTCCAAATATAAAGAGAATGAAACCCCGTATAATACTGCATCACTTAATGGAATCGCACACTCCTAAATAAAAGAAAACTTAAAAAAAAATTTTCGAACCAGTGACTTTTGACTGTATAAGAGGCAGAGAAAAAGGTTCTAATGGAATACCTGGAACTTCACCAGTTATTGCAGTGACTATTTTAACGGTGATATGTTTGCGCGTTTTCAGTGAATGTCACCGCATTGAAGCACAGGGTATGAAGTCATTTCAGTAATTCAAGTTTCGGAAACAGCTTAAAATAATTTTAAATGTTTAACATAGCTGGAAGAACAATTTACATAAAATAATAATATATATCAGATTCCGAAGCACGTGTATTTAAATTTCTTTACTAGACCAGTAATAGAAAAAGCAGGAATTTAACTACAACAAAAATGTCGGTAACGATGGTGAAAACGTTTTACTGGTTTTCAATTTGGCTAAAACTTATCAATAAAACAAATGTTTTTTTTTTCACATCCGCTGATATCAGTGCATTATTTCTTCATAACGCTCTTACAAACCACTCATAAAAACACACATGTCGCAAAATGTGTTTTATTTTTAATAGCCAAAGGAACAGAAATAATATTGTAGTGATTTAAAATAAGGGCTGCTTTTTCAACGTTAGAAGTAAATATGCCGTTAGATGGGAGCCTCTTGATAAGTAACATTCCAGTAAGATATCTGGATAGTATCCGCAGTTATTCTTCTAAGTAAGTAGGCTTTGAAATCATCAGACGTAGTTACGCTAATGCCGCCATTATTTTCTCTTATCAACGGGTCAATAACATTCTGATTTTGTTTAGAAAGCATTGAAGTTGGTAATATTATTGTTTCTACACATATCGAAACGAATCATGTCTATATGTGTAGGATATTAAGATTTTCGCTAATTTTTTTCACTTTGACATAAATTCATTTTAATTAAGCCTTGTATATTTGAAATTTTATCACAGAGAGCTGACAACAAGGGCATTATTTATTTCAGACGTACATCAAAAACGTTTGCAGATAAACATTAATATGTATTGGAAAGATACTTTACTGTTAAAATCTTACTCGAAGTAAACGATACGTTGTCGGTGTGGGGGTAAAAAATTATACCAATATTCTTCCTTATTGTATCGTAATGGCGTAAGGGTATGAATGTCTTGCGTTTGAAACGATCTGTACGAAAGATTTCATGGCCCTATGTATTTTCAAGCCTCAACTTTTTGTTCATTAAATGCTGCCCCAGAATGTAAGCCGTTTTTCAGACCAGGTGGCACGGGATTCTGTGCTTGTTTACTTGCAGGAGTGTTATTGGCTCAGAGTTCACCTGGGTGAAAAGTACTCAATAAAACAGAGGAGAATCAAACAGTAAATTGGCGTCACTGACTAGCAAAATGTTGCCCGAGCCAAAAGGGAACCTTCCGCAGCTTGCAGTAGTCATTCAGTTACAAGTTACTTTCCAGAGACTCGCGTAGCCAGTAAGCGTGTGCGTACGCTCACATCAAAGGAACCGCCATGTTATTTCGCCTCTGTCTGCTTATCTACTCTGCGACATGGGCATATCGAATAAAATATGAACCTACTGAAAACATAACAGAAATACACGTTTGTTTTAAGTCCAGCTCGTCCTTAAATGAATACGCGAAATTTTACAGTCCCTGTATATGAGTAAGATTAATTCTACTCATGTTAGGAGGAGGAAAACGACGTTTATTATGGGAGTGTTTGGCGTAGGAAAAATGTTTGCCGCAACCTACACTTGTGTTAGAGGTTATATTAATGCTGGTGGTTGGCAGTATATGGAGAAATGATATATTTTTGTCTGTAAATGTTTAGTTTTTGTTCGAATAGTTATAGATACTTGCTCCGTCAAAAATGTTAAGAATAAACTTTATTTCGTAACTATATTATTCACGAAATGAAATTTTGTTTACAAGTACAAATAGTAAAAGTACAACTGTGTTTGACATTCAGCGTTCATAAGCAAGCTTNGAGGAAACAGGAGGGGAGCCGAGCCGGCCAAGGAGAAAGCCACCTTGCATGGAAGCAATTCCAAAGACGAACGACGCGGTGGAGCTAGCGTCGCAGTTTTACAATTAATAAATGTAATTAGACGAACCACAAGGAAATTAATAACGCGCTTGATAAATAAAGACGCTCTCGCATTACTAAAAAAGACGTTGTCACGTAAAATCTTCGCCCGTAAAACCGACTTTACAGGCAACCACAGCACNGGATTTTGTACTTTTTTTCCTTTAAAGAAATTGCGCAGGATAGCTGCAAAAAATTTATTTTTAAACATTTAGATTTTTTTTTCGGATAAAATTTTTACATTTAAATACAATAACTGCGCAAGCCAACGTTTCGCCAAATCCAGTTTACGAAAAAAATATTAAACAATATGCGAACACATTTCGTTATATTTCCATTCTATGGCAAAGAAAAAAGTTAATTTTTGCATTCTTTCTAACACAGAGAAAATGGAAAATTTTACTCAACAATACATATTTTATTAAGCAGAAATTGTTCCATTTACTTAAACACAAAACGGAAAAATCGGCACACACGGGAATAAATTGCACCCTTGCGGCGAAAAAGTTTTGTTTGCCAAACTAAAAGCGTTGTGCTTCCCAACCTGTGTAGAATAAACGTGAGTATGAACTACTCTACCGCCGCAGTTGTTCGACTCAGCTGACCCAGTGCACACCGGATCGTCCTGCCAATCACATCATCCTGGCGAGTGAGTGGCGTAATAAGAGTGGAACAGCAGAACGACGAGAGCCAATTAATCTGAAGAGCCGCGTGAGAACCTGTCCGCTTCGGCAGTGTGCGACCCTCTTGCAGTCATCGCACTTACGTTTAATGAAAAACCTTAATCGCCATTTTCTGAGCTTTCGAGTAGGGTGCCGAGGCCAGGGGTTAGCGGAGTGGTGGGAGTTCGATTCTGGACGACGAAAAAAAAAATTCTGCAGAGTTTAATTACTAGCCGCAATTTTTCTATCACCAATAATGTGAATATTTTGATAAGCCTATACCACAGATATTGCAAAAAAATTATTAATACATGAGTACGCACGTAGAAATCCTCAAATAATTTAATATATAATATCGTGACAAAATGAAATTGCAAATGAACTTACCAACCTGTTAAAATTCCGAACTTCACTTTAGCTGCAGTGAGAACATTCATTAAACTCAAATAATTGTAAGAACTTCTCTTAAAATATACCACCCGAAGAAATTTCTACCACAACATTCTTAACAAGAAAAATTAAATAGGTGTATGTAGCCTATCTACTGTCACGTAAACACGCATGACAATGAAATACTTCATAAATAATTTAATTATAACAAACGGAATCTTTACGCTCGTAAGAATTAAGACGATGTATACACAATTTGATTTTACGGAATTACTACGTTGTTACACTATGTTTGCAAAGATTGCAACACCCAGAAAGAAAAGCCCGAATGAATCCAAACACAGAGGATACGTGGAACGGTGTACCAGCAATAAGTGAATACGATAGTAGAGAGATGGCGTACACGTACGCCTAGCAGTGCCCTCTCTTGTATGTCCGGAGAGGTCAGTGTTACGCCAAGCTCAGTCAGTGAAGAGCCGTCTAACGAAGTGAAAGCAAGTGCCGGTATGCTTCGTCCACATCCAAGGGCGCCATATCAGCATGTGAGTGAGTTCGAACGGGGCAGAATGATCGGTCTCCGGGAAACAGGTTTGTCATACCGTGACATTTCCGCTCGTATAGGGCATGCTGCTACGGCAGTGATGCGCGTGTGGAACCAGTGGATAGAAGAGGGTCGTACGCAGTGACGAGCGGGTACTGGACCACGCAACGTTACTACAGCACGGGATGACCGCCATCTTGTACGCATGGCCGTAACGGACCGTGCCGCCTCGTCCACAGCGTTGGCTCGACACTGGAGCACTGCAACGGGTGTGGACTTGCCTGCGTCGACGGTTTGACGCCGTCCGCTGCGGGCTGGACTGATGGCACGCATGCAATTGCGTCGGCTTTCATTGTCCACAAACCACAAACGCGTCAGACGGGAACTGACACGTGAACGCCGTCGCTGGCGTGCTGAGTGGCAAAATGTAGTGTTTTCGGACGAGTCCTGTTTCAACTTGTCCTACAGTGATGGCCGCATACGTGTTAGACGATACCGTGGTGACAGCAATCTGGCAGCCTCCATTGTGGATAGGCATAGCGGATAAACGCCAAGTGTGATGGTTTGGGGCGCCATTGTATACAACGTGTGATCTCGACTCCTACGTATTGAGGGCAATCTGGACAGCAACCACTACATCAGGGAGGTTTTAGAGCCCGAGGTACTGCCCCTCCTTCAGGCAACTCCACATGCCATATTTCAGCAGGAAATTCCCCGGCCACATGTGGCGATGAATGTGCAAGCCTTCTTCAATAAATGACGGGTACCACTACTCTCCTGGCCAGCACGTTCCCCTGACATGTTGCCCATCGAACATGTCTGGGTTATGGTTGGTCGGCAACTTGTTCTTCATGGTCCTCCAGCAACCACTGTTGATGGTATTTGGACTCACATACAAACCTCGTGGAGGGAGATTCCCCAGGAACATATCCAGGTCCTCATTGATTCCATGCTACGGCGTGTATTGGCTCTGATTGCAGCACGTGGGGGCTTCTCACCATACTGAATTATGAAGGACAGAGATCACGCACAGTTCTGTAATCCTAATGAATTTTGTATTGATATGTACCTAAGCTGTGGTATAAAGTTCATTTCAATCACACGTATCCTTCTTGGTGTTGCATTTTTAACAAACGTCTGTGTACGTCGTATTCGGGAATGTGTGTGAGAATTTGTTTTCAGCCTACTTTCCTTGGACAGATAAGCCTATGCAATAATGTGCTAATGTCTGTCCAGGATGTATGGCCCACCACTCCCTAATAACTTCATAACCACAGAATATATTGCAATAACATTTTGTGGGAATATGTGGTCTCCATCTGCAATTTCGATGAAACATTTTTAAAACAAATATTTTGTATTAAAAAAATTAATTTAATTTTGCAGTATACCAATGTATATGTATCAATCCGGTGTATATTGACCCGCGTGTTCTACGTGTAAGTCTGAGAAGCACGCGATAAATATCAAGAACTGATTGTAATCCCCATCCGCCTGGCGTCAAATCCGGTTCACCTTAGTCTGACCGCTGCATGATCTCTGATCAGCCAAGGGTAAGAAACCCCAGGTTGGTAATATTTTTTGCGGGAACCAGTTTCGGTGTTGTTACAGACTACGCAAGCCGTGGCTGGTGATCCTGGTAACTTTCCACTTAGACAGGCATCGGCTTAATGCACTTTCACACGCTCAAGGTACACTTCAAATTTTATTGAAATTTATTGAACTGAATTCCTTGCATGCTGTTGGACGTCATTTGGACGTCATAATCGCAACCGTTTTGTCTTTCAAGCCATAGAATGAATCACTGTATTATTAGAGAAGCATCAATATTATAAGTAGTGTCTTAATACAGTAATGTATGCTCATTAAAGTTAAAAAAGTTTTCAATAAATAAATTTTATACGAAGTAAATATATCATATTAGTAAGACATATTTATTAATTTGACAAATAATATTTGCAAAGTGAATGGTTAATAGAGGTTTAAAAAAAAATTTCCAAACATAATATATATAGTTTTAACTGTTACATTTACGGAAAACATTGAAGTTACCACCTCAGTATTTATTGAACATGTGTAAAATAATTTCAAAGTTTGTTTAATTCAATTTATTACTGGACATGTAGACACTTTGTGTATTCAATAATTTGAATTCAATTGGTTGAATACAATAAAGTATTTAATGTTGTGAAATGATTTTTAGCGACCACGCGAGGATTATGTTAATGAGTTGCTCGGCGAGTACTGCTGTATCTACACACTCACAGCATACTGAATGCCGCGGTGGACAGGCAGGTCCATAGTGGCGTGGTAGAGTGTGCGCTGTGTCTGGGTGGCCCGAGAGCCGGGTTTAAGTCTATTCACGGTTTCTTCNCCCCCGCCCCCCGCCATGTATGACGTGTTTGGTGGTTTGCTATAAATGCCTCGTGCATTACAAGCGTTTTATATACGTGTTAACATAAAATACCATAACAGTACGTTATTTTTGGATAAAATTTAAATTTCGTTTATATTTATTTATAAATAAAAAAATTTCATTTATATATATTAATATGAATAAAACAGCGAGAAAATAGGTGTGTTGGTAATGCCTAGGATGAGATAATTCATACGCAAAATATTATTAAACTGAGTCCGTACGAATGCGGTGCGTTCTCCCCTTGTGTAATATTCTACGCGTAGTTTGTATGAGGTGGATAAATATACTGAAAATAGATCATTAGCAGAGCTTTAGAAAAGTTGGAAGTAACCATGAATGCACTACAATACTAAAAGACAAATTTAAATTGTATGATCCAACTGCATGTGAAGTAGAGTATACAGTTAGTTTCACACATAAATGTTACCGCGAATTACTCGTAGTAACTCATTTCCACTTTAAACCAATACACAGTCAGAGGGAAATAAACAACGAAAGCTATAAACAACGAACGAAAGCTAGCATACGGACGTGAAAAAATTAAAAAATTACCAAATTAAATGACACGTATTCAGCTGAAGATCTGCTGTCTATTTGTAGGCCTGGAGGGATGGCGACCTTAAGGCAGGTTCACACGTACGCAGTTCGCATCGTCCTGACGTAATGAGCTGAGCGCATTTCAACACCGGCTATTCTCACCTTACCTTCATTTCCGCGTATTCTGCGCACCTGTAATTCCAAGCAATTTCTTGTTTTGCCCATGAACTGCTAACAACCAAATCTCTTTTTCTTAGAAGTTATCTAGAGGAAGTTGAGATTTGTGCGACTATTTTTTTATTTTTCTTTATCTCGCGGTGGTGAAATTTTTCCCGAAGCATCAATCAAAGGCCGTTTTCCTCGCATATTTCATGGCCCTCAACTTCTCCATACATCATTTCGATGGTAGCTATCTTTATCGTGTTGGTAGCCACGCACTGACGTATGGGCAATGCCGGTGTTGCCTGCGCGGGATAAGGTGACGTTGCTCCAACTTCTCGAATCGGACAAGGAGGATAACATAGGAGCTGCGAGAAGCTATCTTGTTGGTACCTCGCGCTCTCCGGTTGGTGCAGGAATGTAAGGCATCTCATAGCTGTGTGACGTCACAATCACAAGATATGGGCACGCCCACCCGCACTGCCAGGGTTTCCATTGTGCGCGGGAAAACCTCACAGTATTGAAGAGTTTGCCTTGAAATATGTCTGGTTTTTTTTTTCAATCGTATACAAAAACCCAGCGGCTGACATTGAGTATTTCTTGGAACACTTTCATGATGTACAAATTATTCCCTACTGACACATTACTTACAGACAGTAAAAAATAAAAAAAAATAATAAAAAAATTAGTACAATGTGCATTCCGTGATATAAGTAAAATAATTTTGAGCAATTGAAAATGTGGAACCCATGTCCGGAAATGCGTTATTTGGTCGCTATGGAGCGACACATTCGGGTACAAATTGTGTTAAAGTTTGCGTTGGGAATACTGGTGTCAATTTCATTGGGCTGTATCTACAGGCAAAAATACCGCGATACACCATATTCCTAAGGGATATTTTGCTTATACTATTGGATGAGGTACTACTGTGGGACTGACATGCAATGTGCCTGCAGCACGGCAGATCTCTGGAGCACCATGAGATAAATATGCGGGACCACGTGTACGTCACACACAAACACATCATGTATTAGCAGAGGAGGGCCTCCTCCATGGCAGCCACAGTCACCAGATCTCACACCACTCAACTTTTTTCTTCGTACTACTATGAGGAGAATGGTGTACGGAACTCCAGTGACATCTCGAGAAGATCACAGAGTACGAGTTCACGCCGCGACTGAAAAGCTTACCACACAACCAGGTGCCTTTGACCGTGTGGGCTCAACTTTTCACTAACACGCAGACCATGTAATAATGCTGGAGGTCGACAATATTAATTCATTTTGTATTTTATGAAGCTATGATGTTGTTTGTTTAGTGTAGTGGTATTACTGGTCGCGTATTTAGCCAACCCCACGCCTCATGCCTGGAGCGTTGTAATATTTTGACGGCGACCAAACCACGCATTGGCAGACATGAGTCCTCTCTCGTAAAATGTTCCGTTATTTGACCAGTAACGCCCACTGTGCATGTTCTGTATATATTATATTTATGTACTTATGCAACGTGTTAAGCAGACATGAGTACAAACTCGGGCACGTGATTTGTGACCGGTAAAGAAAACTATTGAAACCGGACACCCATGGTCCGTATAAAATAATAAGGGCTGTAGATGCCCTTAAAGGCGGGTACAAAATAATAAGGGCTGTAGATGCCCTTAAAGGCGGAGGGTGACAAGCATATTACGTGGGATAGTATGTAATGAATTTGCATTAGAGGAACACAGATTGGTATTCGTAGTTATTAAACCAAGATATTGGATACAAAGAAGGTATGGTACGTCGTACGCACCCCCATCATATAAATAATAGGGGTTGACACCCTTTTATGGCATGAAATATTTACACCGTGAGGTAAAATTTATTGTGGATACAATTGGATGAAGCAAGACGTCGTAATTAAAAAAAGGCCTCCTAGTTGCAACTTTATAGGACCCACCGTTTCCGTGTAAAACGCAAACGAAGGGTACAGTGGTAGCAAGGCCATGGCCTGGTGGGTAGGCAACACGTCCTGCACGCGGTGGTAAATACATGTTGGTGGTATGCTGCACGATGTTACATGTCACAGTCAGTTCCCCTTACCCTCCTCCGGAGCAGTGCAGTTTCCCACCACGCCTGCCCGAGCGGCCTGTTATTCGCAGCCTGTCACTGCTTGTATTCACTAGGGACTACATACGTGAGCATGGACGAGCACACAAATTACGATATGACTGACATGGTCTTGGTGTATGGTGAAGTGAGAGGTAACAGCAGTGAAGCTGCGGGTGTGTATAGTCAAATATACCCTGCACGACGTCAGTCGAACCACCAGACATTCGTACATCTTACACAGTGACTACGGGAAGCAGGCACGTTTCATCGTCGATGTGGACCTGGTGGACCAAGAACAGGCGGTCTTAAAGAAGGTAGCGGACAACGTTCGACGAGCACCCGCACGATCGCGCGGAGAATGGATGGATCGAATAGCACAGTATGGTGTGTCCTCCATGAGCAGCTGCTGTGACCACACCATGTGCGTAGGGTACAAGAAATGGGGCCAGCAGATTATGCCCCTCGGCTAGAATTTTGCCAGTGGTTCTGGCAGCAGTGTGAAATTGATCCAAATTTCCTAGCGATTGTAATGTTTACAGACGAAACCACGTTCACACAAGAAAGCTTTTGCAACAGTAGGAATGTCCACGTGTGGGACGACACCAACCCACATGCAACTGTAACGAGAGGCTACCAGCACTTCTTTGTCCTCAACATTTGGGCCGGCGTAGTGAGGAACAATGTTACTTGCCTACTTTTGCTGCCGATCCGTGTGTCAGGATTTCAATATTATGATTTCCTGCAGTTTCGATTTCCACAGTTTCTGGACGATGTTCTGCTCGCCATCAGAGATCCGACGTGGCTGTGACACGAAGCTGCACCACACCATTTCAGCAGGATTGTGCATGACCACCTCAACACAGCGTGCCCCGCTTGCTGGATAGGACGGGGTGGGTTTGGTCTTGGTTGGCCACCACGCTTCCCGGACCTTACGCCATTAGACTTCTGGCTGTGGAGATTTCTTATGGCGTGTGTGTACCAGACGCCCGTGGCATCTGAAGAGGACCTATCAACAAGGGTCATGGCTGCCACCGATCAAGTGCGAGACACACCAGGAGTTTTTCAACTCGTCTGCCAGTCTCTAAAATGCTGTATCATCTACTGCCTTGGCGTTGGAGGGTCACACTTCCCAATTTTGTTGTGAAATCAGCTGTGTTGCACCACCTTCATAATCTCGCATGGTTGCAGTGTCTGTTATGTTGATCCGTCAGGTAGTGGCTGCAGTACCGATCACGCATTGCTACGTCACGGAATTGACGTGTGTGTACACACATTAGTACAGAGTCACGCTACTTGGGCTATTACGTCACAGTTTCTACTCTCAACGTTTCGCAACACTGACTTCATTGTACACAACATACAATCACCTGACGCACGAAACATGTGTTTATCACGGATACGGACACAGTCAGCGAGTTTCTGCCATGTGCAGCACGATCTGCCATCTACACAGCAACGCTCTTGTGTAGCACATTTTCTAATGCTAATATGTTTGCTGCTTGTTGTTTCCTGCCCATACTGATTAGACGGGTAATCCGCACTGTGTTCCTCCCGGGTGCAGGAAGGGTTGCCTACTCACCAGGCCACGGTAATGCTACCACTGTACACGTCGTTTGCGATTTAGCCGGAAACGGCGAGTCCTACGGAGTTGCAGCCTGGGAGTCCTATTTTCTAATTACGACGTCCTGTTTCATCCGATCGCATCCACAATCAATTTAACTTCACGGTGTAAATGCTGCGTGCATGCATTCAAAAGATGCCAACCCCGGGGGGTGTGTTTGACTTAACGTACCTTNCTTCACGGTGTAAATGCTGCGTGCATGCATTCAAAAGATGCCAACCCCGGGGGGTGTGTTTGACTTAACGTACCTTATTTTACCACAGATCATGGTTTAATTAATCCGTACACCTATCTGTTTCCTCTAACGCAAGTACTTTGCATAATATTNCTTCACAGTGTAAATGCTGCGTGCATGCATTCAAAAGATGCCAACCCCGGGGGGTGTGTTTGACTTAACGTACCTTCTTTTACCACAGATCATGGTTTAATTAATCCGTACACCTATCTGTTTCCTCTAACGCAAGTACTTTGCATAATATTNCTTTTACCACAGATCATGGTTTAATTAATCCGTACACCTATCTGTTTCCTCTAACGCAAGTACTTTGCATAATATTCCACGTAATATGATTGTCGCCCTCCGTCTTTAAGAGCTTCTACAGCCGTTGTTATGTGAGATGGACCATTGGTGAGATATATCATTCTTCCTCTTTAGCAGTCACTTATCACGTGCCCGAATTTGTACACATGCTTCCTTAAAATGTTTTATAAAGTGATATGGAAGGATATGCGTTTTGAAAATTTTATTGTGATTTTTATTGTGCGCAGTTATAAGTGATATATATAAACTAATCACACACTCCACCGTTTGTAAGTAACTGTCGATTGACGATATCGGAATACCTCCAATTTCTTAGATTTTGTAGAATGTGAAGTCTGAATTTCGACTTGAATATTTAATTAAAATACTTTCCAAATATTTCCAGCAGTTTGTTAGTAAAGTTAATGCACAATAATTAATTTTTTTCTGGTAAACTACAAGTTTTTATCGTATAAATAGCATGGGAAATTAAGCAAGTATCAGGATGAAAATACAGAAATAATAAGCATAATTAATAAACAAGGATGAGAAAGGCANATGGGAAATTAAGCAAGTATCAGGATGAAAATACAGAAATAATAAGCATAATTAATAAACAAGGATGAGAAAGGCAATACGCATTTGTCTCTTTCTAAAAAAAACTATAAACTTAGTATGGATAGATGTAAAAAAACACTAAACTACTTTTGCTTTTCAGATATTTTCACACACTTATTTTGCGAACATGTTATAACAGTGTAGCGTAAGTAATTATTGCAGGTGTACGCTGCAACGTGAGGCGAAACTGCGCGTTGTTCCGCTCTCCAGAGCGAAAGCTTTCTGAACATGACCTACCTCACATTTCCTGAACAGCTTTACCTCCATTCTGGTTATGGACCTTCCGCTGCCGGCTACCGCTTTCTCGTCAGCCGCTGCGATTAATAAAACGTAACAGAAGGTCCGATCACGTAACATCTCAACTCTCCATTTACTTGCCACACTGTGAGACAATCCCTAGGCTGTGTTTCCTGCATTTGTGGTTGGAAATATTTCTTAGGCATTTATAGCAAGCTTACTAGTATAAAAGAGCTGCACAGGAACAGACAACTGAAATATTTCTCTCTACTAGGCCGCTAGGCTATGATATGAAATAATCTGTATCAGTGTCAATAAAAAGCCTCATTATTTTACCTCATAAAAATGGAATGTCACATGTACCTCTGGTGGAGGGTTCGACAAATTTATTTTTTTAATCTTTGATTTCGGTTTTATTTAGACGCAATTATAATTAAGACTTGTAAATAAATGACCGGTGTTTAGAGCATAACATTAATATGCACAGATTAATTACTAAAGAACTGTTGTCCCGTCACTTTTGACTTTCTTGTAAAAAGTCACGTGTCATTAAACCCACAAATTGACATCGCGAAGTTATCTGCCACCTTTTCATGTTGACTAAGGCTTACATTGGCAAATAAATGCTGTTACTAATGTTGTTCCATTATAGTTGTCGCGTTTATAAATAATTTTATTAATCATATCAAATAAATATATTTTAGGTAAGGTGAGTCTCAATTTTTAAGGAATGTTTAACCGTTCACTGAATTTAAGAAACGTGTTACTGAGAAATGATCTACGAACGAATTTATTATTTGTTTTGGAGAGAAGAGAAACAATGTACTCTTCATTGTGCATTATCTCATTTAAATAAACGGACGTGTGTAGAAGTGAGAGGTTGCTTTGTATGACTCAAAAACTTTCTATTGAAATGTAACTAATTAAGTGGGGCGTTCTCGTTATAAACAGACAACGTCGAGATGTGATAATAAATACATATACTGAAACAAAAATTCACATAAACAGCAATTTCGAAAAATCTCCCATGATATCACATCTTTTGTACATAGACTCAATAAAGATGAAAAATTTTAATTTTCTGTAAATTACAGTTATAATGTTCTCCTGTGTTAAAATTTCAGAATAAAAATTTCGCCTTTCCTCTAACCGAAACAGCATTACTGAAAACAAGAGAGCCGAAGATTTCTCAGAACACGTGCTTGTTTCTGTGCTAAAAGCAATTTCACAAAAAAAAAAAATATTTCGTGTAACGAACTGGTTATTCAGGATGTCATTAATTTCATACAAGTCATGAATATTGAGTTGTGCACATTATTTATAAAAGTCAAGGAAAGTTGCTTTTCCCTTGCTACGTGGTAGGAGCGGCAGATATGCCAACAGCACAACAGCGTGGAGATAAAACTATAAACGCAGCGCTGCACACCACATGACATAAGACAATGTGTGGAGGCGATGCAAACGCACGCGCTAGGAAATAGACGTGCTTGCTTTGCGTGTAGGAAAGTTCTTCTCACACTTATCTCGGCAGCTCCTTCACGTGAGACTGCAGTGGAGAATGTCGTCAACTTCACCAATTACCTAATGGAAAGCTTTAGAAATAATAAAATTTTAAAACATATTAACAAACCAACCTTTGACAGTTGGACATGTTCTAAGTAAAAATTAAAACCATGTTTTTAAAGTCCGAAAGGTACAAATGTTTTTATTTCAGTAAGGGGATATGTTACTTCTATTTTATATGCATTAAAACACTAAAGGAATAGTTATTTAAAAAGTAATTTGTCCTGTGAGAAATGGATCTCAAAAGCGGAAACAGGAACAAGAAAATAATTTTGCATTACGTGTAAAGAAGTTTTTTTTTTTTGTATTAAGGCATGTCGCACTTTCTGTCCCATGATACCTTTCAGTTTAAGAAACCCAACTTATTCAATGCCAGCAAATTTGCTTGTAAAACACTTAAACCTGTTCGGTTATGATGAGTGGACACGATTCATGCTAAAAACTGCGTTGCTTGGATTTCACATGTTCGTACTTATCTGCAGTGAATTACACTGCTCTAGTTAAGGATTCTTAGTTTGCTACAATTATTATCCAATTAGTTGAAGCGTGTTAATAAAATGGTCCGGGTAAATATGTTTATTTCCTTGACTTAGGCAGTTAACTTAAGTGTGAAACGTAAGTAAACTGTAAAACTTATTAAACGTAAGTTACTGGAGTTTAATAAACCTCAGTTTCAAACAGCTTAGGTAATTACGTCGAGGTGCCATAATACTGGTCCCTGCCTTGTAAAATTGAGAGAAAGAAAATAAAACTCAAGTTTTATCATGCACATACACGGATGCTGCACTATGGACCTCAACATAGTGGAACTTCGTTATCATAGAAGAAAGTTGGCTGTTGCCCCAGATACTCCACCGTTAGCAAGTGGCGAAATATAATCGGTCCATCGAAGTTGAAGTGTTAGGTGAACTTCATACATGATTACGAAATACTCGATGGTGGAGAAAAATAAACCTCTACCCACCCGCAAAGATACAGGAATTTGCTTTCACCAGCATATATCCAAAGAAAATTGAGACACGCATGTGATGTAAAGGTTCTTGAATTCAAGAGTGTGTCGTTTTTTATTCATAAAACAGTTTACGAATAAATTAAGAAATTANTCGTTTTTTATTCATAAAACAGTCTACGAATTAATTAAGAAATTTATTTTCCAGAAATATATATCTTAAGATTACTACCCGGTGGAAAATTCTCCGAACATCGACTCCACCGAAGAAAATTATGCCAAACGATAAGTTAAAATAATGCACCTGTTACAAACTCTCGATAATGACAACGCGTTACTGTTTGTTTGCAAGAAAACTTTCTGTTATGCATAGGTTGTAAGTTGGGAACGCATAAAATAATTATTTGTAATGACAAATGGCAATGCGATGATTGTTATTTCCTAGAAATACTGTAAAAAATTATTTTAAGTACAAATAAATAGCATAATTAGATACATCGATAAAACAAGTTTCAGTTCTTTCATGTGAATTTTGTAATATAACTGTATGAGTATTTAGAAGGGTTGGATAAAATAATGTGAACACCCTGGTGTAAACATCTAATTTCCGGTGTTTTTTTCTGACATATCTGTGATAGCTGTGGTTGTGTGTTGATCTACCGTCATGTAAGAACTTACACACTTTCAACGAGGGCCGATTGTTGGTGCCCTAATAGTTGGTTCGCCCGCTGCAACTGTCGCAAATATGCTAGGGGTAAAGAGAGTTACTGTATCTAGTTTCATGACAGCATGCGGTGTTCAAACGCAAATGTGGGAGAAAACAGAAACTCATAGACAGAGACAGAAGAGCATCGAAGAAGGATGTTTGCCACGCCTAACAAGCAGGCCACCGCCATGAAAATAAGTGACAGCTGAGCCTAATGTGCGCGAGAGAACACCGAATAGGATGTCAGTTCCATTGAAAATATAAATAATTTTTGGAAAATCTGCACTTTTTCATGAATTAAAAACGTAGTTCGACATAAAAAACTTATCAATTTATTATTTTTAAATAAGTGGTTCCTGAAATCTGTTTTTTTTAGCCTACTTTCCAAAGATAGAATAGACTAATGTAGTCACCTGAATGTCTGTCTGGAATCTGTCACCCCCCAACCCTACTACTAAAAATAAACACATTTCAAAGCCTTCAACGAACTTTCACCAAACTCGGGCCGCATATACTATTTAGCAAATATATCAAATGTTTGTACTTTTCATTCATAACGGGTATATATATTCAAAATGACGGCAATTAAAATATTTATGGTAATATGTTACATGTTAGCCACTATCTTGTCGATTTAAACCAAATTTGGAACGTCAGTGGTGATTAATGTAACAAATGAATACAGAAAGCGAAATAGTTGTTGGGCATCCATTTTGAAAGATTAGTGTGATATGAAAAAATTNATGTAACAAATGAATACAGAAAGCGAAATAGTTGTTGGGCATCCATTTTGAAAGATTAGTGTGATATGAAAAAATTAAGCTTTTACATAATATCATAGAAACTACTCAAACCCATTCCTGCCAAAATTGGCGCATAAGTCACACTATTGTAGACCATGTTGACACCAGCAATTTCAATGTATATTGCACTTATTTTCAAAANATTGGCGCATAAGTCACACTATTGTAGACCATGTTGACACCAGCAATTTCAATGTATATTGCACTTATTTTCAAAATAGCGACCTTATAAATATTTTAAGGTTTATTCGTTGTATCTACTGTATTGTTTGACACATTTCTACAGTAGAAGGAAATATGGCATACAGTAACAGGGTCCAGGGTCCGGATCCGGATCCGGGACTTTTGACCTTTGATATCATCACCACCATATTTTGCGCCATCTTGTCCACCATCTTGTCCGCCATCTTGTACGCTATCTTGTTTTTGATTAATCACATTTGTTTGACTACCATCTTGTCCGCCAACTTGTTTCCAATTACTTACGTTCGTTCAACTACATCTTGTTTTCAATTACTCACATTCGTTTGAGTATCATCTTGACCGCCATCTTGTTTCAAATTACTTACATTCATTCGACTACCATCTTGTCGCCCATCTTGTTTCATCTGCTGCTCTTACATGTCATGTCAGCCATTTTGCATTTTTATTTTATTATGCTCTGTCAATCTATGTCCACCTTCTTGTTTCCCAATTACTCACCTTAGTTTGACACCCACCACTTTTTATCTGGCTCTATCATTCAATCCCTCATTCCTCGTGCTCTTGCGTCCCTCTTTAGACACTTTCGTTCCACTTCATACAGGACTAACTTCACTTAACCTAGCTTCACCTAACTCAACCTGACCTAGCATAACTTAAATTCGCATGCGTTCCATACACACAAACTTGTGTAGGACATTGCATATCTTTCACCTCATATAAGACTATAAGTACATATTTTTTTCATTTAATCACTAATTTATAATCTTCACTCGACAACCACTACACTTGTCCTAACTTAACCACAACACTCCTTTTACTCTAGTCAATACCAGACCAAGTAATGTATTTTACATGTATGTGAGAACTTTGAATGTTTTTTTCATTTAGTTGCCTCATGTACAACTTTTTTTGACTCTCACATTTCATAGTGTTTCTGTTTGTATATGTCTCGCCAATGACTGGTGCATCTAATTCAATTTAAGGAAAATGTTATAAGAGGTTTCTATAAAATAAAAAATCGAAAATCACTTTAAAAAATTAATTTTTACAAATTTTACAACCATACATGGTCAAAAAAAAAATTATATCGCTTGTTGCTATATGGTCGCTTGTGAACCTCGTGACTACCACCCCGAGTGAGGCGAAGTGTATCCGCTCGCAGACCAGCCACCTGCTGCTGCAGCACACGTCTCTCTACCGCGACGTTGGCTAGCCTGGAGGAGTGCACCGTCGTAGACTTCGCTGTATCACAAGTGCCCGGCGTCTCTGCCTGCGGCGCCGACCCCCTCCCCCCCAGGCAGCAGCGGTGTGAAGGTCCTCTGCGGTACCCGGCAGTGGCGAGAGCAGAGGCGGCGAGGGTCGTAAAGTCCACGATTGCCGCATTACAGGCGGCCACAAAGACCAGGTCGAGGTCGGAGTCGATGGCAACATCGCAACCGTCGTCACCGACACCGGAGGAGGTGGTGTACGGTCTGTGGCCATCGGCAGCTGCAGCGTTTGTGGCAGTCGTGCGGTCATCCTTTGCAGCATATGTGACACGTAAGCATCGCGTGCAGCTTCATCCACATCATCACATCAATGCATGCCGACACAATAACATATGCGTCCTGCACGACGCATATTTATAGACAAACTAGCAGGGAGGAAATATGCGATAATTATGTGGAAAACCCTTCTTCTATACTAGTCAAAATCACCAGTCCACCTGTCGAAAAACACTAACCCATAAATAATCTCAATGACCTCCGTAGCTAGTCGAGTCTACAGTCCTCNCCAGTCCACCTGTCGAAAAACACTAACCCATAAATAATCTCAATGACCTCCGTAGCTAGTCGAGTCTACAGTCCTCAAGCTGCATGATGAAAACACTAGGAAACGAGTCACACGAAACTTCTTCGAAAAACATTTCGTGTATGCGAACAACATTGTGCGAGCGTAAACCGGGTTGTGTTAGGGAATGCTGACTGTATAGAGCGATAAAGCTATCTGNATGCGAACAACATTGTGCGAGCGTAAACCGGGTTGTGTTAGGGAATGCTGACTGTATAGAGCGATAAAGCTATCTGGTTTCGAGGCAACAACATCAGTACTAGAAATAGCTGCTCTAAAACAAATTTACTTCGAATATCGGAAATATAAATATCGCTACATAACCGATACGTTCGCGGAAATTCAGTTTGACAAAAAGTCCCGGCATAACGCAACAACAGTCAGTATATACGGCCTTAAACCGCACAGCGATACCTCAGTGGTTGACTTTGTTTGGTCATTGAGGCACGAAACTAAGGATTGTAAAATTATTTACCAATATCTGTTTGCAAATTTTTAGGCGATCCTTCGTCACTCAAAACCATTTNAACTAAGGATTGTAAAATTATTTACCAATATCTGTTTGCAAATTTTTAGGCGATCCTTCGTCACTCAAAACCATTTACTCTAAGTCGGCTAGATAGAGATCTTTCTTTTCAAACAGTAAGACTTTGCGACGCTCATAGTAGCGTCTTGCGGGCGTAAGCAGTTCTCGTGCGATTTCAGCACGAGACATTATTGTATGTAGTCGTCCTCCCGCAAATCTTCTCAACTACAGTTAATTTAATTCACATGAGAATGGTTTCCAGCACTCTGGGAAGCACNCCGTCCTCCCGCAAATCTTCTCAACTACAGTTAATTTAATTCACATGAGAATGGTTTCCAGCACTCTGGGAAGCACAAAGAAGTCGTAAACAGTCTACTAATTCATTCGGGTAATTTCAGTACGTCTAATCCACACACCGACTGTTTTCCATTTTATTCGTCAGCTCCAGACCAATGCCGGACAAACCTCCTACGTCCGGGAAAAGCTGAGACACAATGCCAAATATCGAGTGATTTTCATCTTTATATGCATTGGTCGTAGGATAGTTATTTTTGAAGTAAGCATTCGTAAGTGATAGCGAACGTTTACACTGTCGTGATACTTTGTTGGAATTTGTACCCGGATCCTTCTTCATAAATAATTCGTAAAGTTAAGGACTTTCATAAATAGTCACTTCGTCAATTTGAATATTGTCTTGTTGATAAAACGTATTTCCTTGTTAGTCATAAACTATCTCTTTTTGCGAAGGTATACCTCCGTTTGTCTTATCATTATTCTTGTGCGAGTGGACAGACAAATATCGCTCGGCCACAGTGCTCTGCTTGATGGAGTAAATTTTTTTNTATCATTATTCTTGTGCGAGTGGACAGACAAATATCGCTCGGCCACAGTGCTCTGCTTGATGGAGTAAATTTTTTTATGAGCCCGCGCAGTCAAAGATAGGTCGTCTTCATCAACTTGATTTTCTTCTGTTTGATCCTTAGCCATAGCTTCAGTCTTTAGTTTCCTCGTCATTGTCGTATGTCTCAAATTATCCAGACGTGAAGTGACAGTGTCTTCCTGCAGTTTTGCTCGTTTCTGTAATAAATTCTTCGCACGCACACATTGAATCACTCGGTGCACTTCCTCGGCGACATCAGACAATATACTGATTGCAAACGCAATGTGCAGCATACTTATATACCTAAGCCTGGAGGCTTAGAGTTTGGTTCAGCGGGCCCGTGTCTACCTTGCACAACCAAGGCGGGAGGCAGAATCGATGTTAGTAGCTCATCTTCTTTGGGCGGAAAATGCTTGCTCGGTTTCTCAAGTTTAACATAGTCCCAGAATTTTTCATCTTTTACAATATTACTTAACACGGCCTCAAGCTTGTTTTTTTGTTAATTGCTTATTAATAATACTTTTAAGTACATCTTCGTTTTTAGCAGCAACGCCGTTCAAAGCAAGCATAAGTTCTTCCCTAAGGTTTTTAACTTGCCGTAATACTTAATCAAAATAGTTGACTTTTCAGTATTTACGTATTACATATTAACTGCATCACCGCGGTGTTTTGGCTCACCTACATTTTTAAGAAGTTTCCCTCCGACGTTTCAGTGTCCGTCTGCCGTGACTTTGAGGGAGACATTCTCCGCAGGTCGTTTTATCCTGCCTCCGAGATCAAATTTGGATATTATGTGGCTTGTCATATCTTGCTGACATAAAACGACAAACTGATCAAATCCTCGCCTGTAACTACCATTAAGTAGGGGAAAGTCGTTAACTATAACAAGGAAGCCACGCGGTTCTTCCCAACAGGTTGCACAAAAATTTTTGAAATTTTCAAAAGTCATATTTGTATTAACATAATAGGAATAAACTTGACGTAAATTTAAGTCGCCCATGCGAAAATAAACTAACATTTTCGCACTGTCACGAAGCAACTGCTTGGGTATATGGGAATAAGTTTGACAAAGGTAAAATAAATCTACTGCCGCATATCTGTCCATACAAAAATATTGTTGTATGATTTTCTGCTTTTCCCGCTCTACATCATCAAAATTAATTACAGAATCCGGTAAAGCTTCGTCTGGAGGCACAAATTTATCATTATCACTAAATGGAAAAAACCCCTATACCATCTACAGCTTGTAGTACGTATGCAAGACTTCAGTACTTTGGGTGCTCTAGTGATTAAGAGAACAAGTACACATTATCAAAACCAAGACCATTAGGCTCGTCAATTAAGCTTAGCCTCACACATGTTTCTCCGCAATTCGACGGTCTTGCGATAATACAACGAATGGCGTTTGGTAGCAGTGGACCATGTCGCGACTCGCGAGCTATATTGGTCTCTATCATTCTAACTCGCACAGGAAGACTAATGTCCTGCTGGATAATTTGAATACAGTTTTCATCTATTTGTTATATATGTATGATACATTGCGTTTAGGGCATGCGATGGTTGTGGTTGCAGTTGTTGTTGTGGTTGCAGATAATGTGGTTGCAGTTGTTGTTGTGGTTGCAGATAATGTGGTTGCGGTTGTGGGCGTGGTTGTAGTTGTAGTTACATAGAAATAATACTGCACATTTTAAAATGTCTCTTGAAACTATTACTCCGAGTAAACTGGTGTTGACAAGGTTTGCATTGAAACTTAATACTTGAAATATTTACCCTGCTGGTTGTTGCTTCATGCCTGCTTACACAGCTTAAAGCAGTAAACACTTTATCTTAGAAGCGACACTGTAGCATCGATGCCTCATTCGCGTTAACAGACATCCTGTCGCAGGAGATGTTCACTCTTTCGCGGTCTGTACAGGACTAACTGAAAACGTTTCTATGTGCATACATTTATATGTGTTTTAGTTTACTGTAAAAAATTTAAAAAATTAGTAAAGTACATATCATTCTGGGCTTAGTATGTTGTTGTGCTTCGTAGAGGTAAGATCGGGCGTGAAATAGTTAATATTTTTATAAACAACATGGCATTTGAACTTCACATACCAGGTTACAATTACTGTGGGCCATGAACCAAGCTGAAGAAACGTTTGGCCAGAGGCGACCATGGTATTAACGCTTTGGACGAAGCCTGCAAGGAGCACCTCATAGCCTATGGCAGTAGTAATAACTTGCAAGATAGATACACTACTACGAAGTTCTAGCCAACAAGGCGAAGAAAAAAGGTGAAATCATCACAGACCAATTTTGGGGAACGACTGGCTCCTTTGACTATATCCAAGATCATGAAAACCAAAGTGAAGAGAGGTATGGGTCTGCGAACGAAGTACAGTAAATAATTTCCAACCACCATGCGAATGAAACAGAGAATAATAACCCGAGTGCAGTTAACCACAAACCAAGGGCAGCAAAAACGATTGAAAGAAGACACGAAGAAAAACCTCAAAGAACGTTGACGGTTTCTTACCTTCAATCCTGCCAGCACATGGAGCTCTCGGGGGTCTGATTGGCGGAGCAAGCTGTAGTGCCCAAGCAGTGAACTCTGCCAAAAATGAAAGCCGCCAGTTGTAAGAAGCTGTTTGTCACGATCGCATGATGGAAGCTGTAGTCAGTGGTTCAAAAAATGGAAAACGTATGTACTTAAGACTGTACCGCATGAGAGGTGGAAGAAAAAGCAAAAGGGAGAAGAATAAGTCATAAAGTAATTGCCCAGTCATCGAGTCACAAACATTGATTTGGAATAGTTCGCCTGTAAATTTAGAATTTTTTATTTTCGAGGTGTGTTTATGCGAGATAATTTACCTGACATGCCTTAGCGAAATGAGTTGGCAATTATAAATTTATATTCGAGCAAATGACACGGAACACACTGGGTAATCTACAAGAAAGTTGGAACTAGAGCCGAGTATTATGACAGTTTCGGCAATTTGCGGCCACCATTGGAACTACGTAAATATTTCCATGTAATAGAACTAGCGTACAATTACAAATCCGGTCAGTTGCCAAAAACTTAGAACTTTGGTCACTTGTGTGTGCTTTCTTTCAAAGAAATGGTACCAGCCATGCCCATAACTTTGATCCTTACGGGTAAAAACTCAGAACTTCGGGCCGTGCATTTCGCTCTTCTAGAACTAGATGGATTGTAGAGCATTGCTCTAATTGATTTTCAAACTTATTTCTCGGTACCAAACATTGACGATTCAAAATTTATGTTCCGTCATGTAAAAGCTGAGAACATGTAGGAAGCCATTAGCTATGAAGATGTAATTATCATAACAGAAATTCGTTCGTATTCGCTGTATATGCCAGGACCTTACTTGCTATCATCAGAAGTCCAAATGCCGGTACAAAATTAAGACATTTGCACGGTGCCATGAAACTCATACTTAAGGTTCCGAGGGACGACTACAAAGGCCGGAGGAGCAGTTCCCGCAACTACCGAGATTGTTAGAAATGGGTTACTGCAAATAATAAATAGAATATTTTATGAATTAAATGGAATTTATCGCGACCAGACTGGAGATGTGGGCATAACTGCAACCATGAAAAATTATCTGTCACTCACACACAACAAACTGCCCACAGCCAAAATGTTTGGCTGGAGTATGAAATATGATTATGTGTTGCCGGTATATGCTAGTGGAAGATTAGAAATACGTGCCCTGCTATCAATGCTGTTGTGATACAGAAGACTACAAGAATATCATTATGAAATCGAAACAAGAGCCCGTCATCGTGTTGGCTGACATGCAAACGAATGCGATTCTGAACAATTCAGAGGCAGTTACACCTGCAATACAAAGTATTGAGTGGCTACTACCACACGTACAGGGAAATACACCTGAACACATAAAATTACTAAGATCTGCCAAGCAAAGCAGAAATATTGATATTGCATTTCGCTTGTAAAGCCTGGAAACAAAAAAAAAAAAGTTTCCACATTCTCAAAACGTGAATTGGACTGTCAAGTCTAGTTTTGGTGCTGAGAAGCCTCAATACATTATCGTAGCATTTCAAACTGGTAAACAGAATGCAATCAAAGCGGACCGTTCAAAGTTTGACCATGTGTAAATCAAGAACGTCAAATTATTTATTAACTCCGAATCCTACCCGTGTTTGGACATGAACGCCGATTTCGGAAATGGACCCTTCATGTTAGCTTATCAAATATATGTGCAATACCAGCAATTGTATTTTGGACGAACACCACAGCCGGCATTAGACCCCGATGAATTCAAGAATTTTGCTCCTCTCCTCATGTTTGACGTGAGCAGGCAAGACGATCGTATTATTACAGGTGTGATAGACTACTACAGACAACAAATCAGCCAGTACACAGGCATATTATCTCATTATACATGACCGCCTTGCTACTTACAATGTGAGAGAAAAAGTTGTTAAAATGCTGACGTAGTTTACCCCACTAATGCAGTTACTCTTCAGCCGCCGCCATGTTCACAAGTATCCAGGGGTTCTCCTAGCAAGTAGGGTTCGTCATAAAAGAAATCAGTTTAGCCAGTGTCGATGGCAGCACGATCAGTCGTAAATTCCGGCCTCCGTTTCCATGGCATCTGCTGGACCAGAGAAGTAAAACCACGAACAAATGGCTTAAGAAACATTTCACGGACTTTATTGGGAAGACAGTGATAAGGAATATGACAACATGAGTACTTCACTTACCGAAATCTTCGGAGATAAGGAAGTGGTCTTTGTTGCGGGATACGAACCGATGTGGTAGTTACATATGTATTGTCTTAAAAAATTACAATAACTGATTTACAAACCCAGTATATGTGCCCATCTTTATGTAATTTGAAGATTATGTACAGGCACATAGATCATAGTTGTAGTGCTTGCGAGCTGGATTGGACATATTCCCGGCATAATGCCCTACTTCTCAGAAAAAGGGGTTTAAACCAGTCATGTGATGATGAGTCATATTCTGATCACAAAACTGATGATGAAACACAGTATGAGTCATGCATGAACAGGGCCTGATATAATGGTAGAGTGGTGGAGGAGGGGAGGAGGAGTAATGTGATGAGGAGAGAGAGACCATGTAGCATCAGTTGTGATCTATCCTTCATTGTGTCAACATGTTGTGCAGTTACGACCTGAATATTCCTCCATACTCCGAGATTACCGTTGGCTACCACCACGTGCATTTCAAGCCCGCCGGACTCCCAGAGCAATTACAGGCCGGCAATGTATTAGAACACTGAATCAGCACGAATGGAGAAGAGAGGGGCTTTTTCAGCCTGGTTCCAATACCATGCTGCTTTGCTACCTGCCCAGTGTACGACCTCCGGCCAGACTCGAAGCTTCCCTTCACTACAAGTGAATTGATTAATCAATCAAATGAAAAACGCCTGCTTCAAGTTTGGGGTCATTGCAAAATAATTTATAAACTCAGAAGACCAGACACAAGATTACTTGGTGGTCCGTGCATTGCAATAGAGAACATCAAACCACCATTTTGAACCATGACATAACAACGAGGGAGACAGTGTGCACCCCACTTACCTTCGATGTGTATGCTGCATTCGTACTCTGAGTGC